>CAUYSK010113825.1:0-31087 GCA_963575035.1 Avahi laniger
GCTCAAGCGATCCTCCTGCCTTAGCCTCCTAAGTAGCTGGGGCTACAGGCACACACCACCACGCCTGGCTAAGTTTTCTATTTCTGGTAGAGGCGGGCTCTCACTCTTGCTCAAGCTGGTCTTAAACTACTGGCCTCAAGTGATCCTCCTGCCTCAGCCTCCCAGTGCTAGGATTACAGGAGTGAAACATCACGCATGGCCTCAACCAGTATTTTCTAATGTCTATGCTGCATATGGCACTGTGTTAGGACTTAGGGGATACATAAAGGAATACATTTCTCTGTCCCAGGTGATCTTTCACACCCATAGAAGTGCACAAAACTTATATGCAAAAGTGAACATGGCATAAGCAGCAACTTAGAATTCAGAACAGGAAAGATCACCTTTGCTTGTGGTCGTCAGGTCATTTTCAAGGAGAAGGTAGCATTTGACTTAGGTTTTGAAGAATGAGTAGGAATGAAAGCTGTTATGTGTATCTATGGGATGAGACAGAGATCTTCAGTAGAAGTTAGAACTTGAAAAAGGCACAGAAGACGAAAGCACCAGGCTTGTTATGAAGAATGGCGAGCCATCTAGTGGGGTTGAAACAGCATGTGTGATTCACAGCAATTACTCCGGGAAGCAAGATTAGCATGGTAGCAGAATAGAATAGCACAGTGGCCAAGCTGTTTTAGGGAACAGCATTACAATTGCAGGAGCCCATACTGCAAAAGACTGAAGGAAATGAGGTCAGAATGGACAGATAAACTGTGAAAATAGGCAATGCGAAATGTATTAGAGTACACAATGAGAGAAAGCAACTTCAGCAATAGTGAAAAAAGTATAAAAGATGGTGGGGTTAGGAGGGTGTTATTTGTTTTCAGGGAAAGAGATCAGCATAAGCATTAGCTTAAGTCCAGAAGGAGCACAAGTAGGGAGATACATGTGCACTTTCCTGAAAGCTTAAAAGCCAAATAAGATTTCTGAGGTATAACCAATCTTTCAGATAATCGTCATTGTTATTCTCATCTAAAAAAATGAGATTTGTGATTTTCTTGGTACATGAGATCTTGTTCTGAAAATGGCAAGATGTATTTTCAATGGAGTAAGTCACTTTCAAATATTTAAGGACTAGGAAAATGAAGCTGTATGGAAACAGATAATTATCACTTGAAGGCTCAAAAGGAAGTGGATCTGTGAACATGCAGAAAGATAAGTGCTTTGGGAAGGACTAAATGTTCCCAAGGATACATTTTGTTTCTGTGCCTCAAATTGATTCTGAGAATGGTAAATCCAACCTGTGGATTCAGAGGATGCTTAATGTGAAATAAGCGGAGTTCATTATGTTCCTCAAAAAACTTTGTTCTTCCAAGGTATCAAAAGACTACTCAAAGCAGTCGAAAGCCACATTTGTCTAACGCCGGCCTGGTGTGTTTCTGGCAAACAGGCCTAAGGTTTCTGTTTGGTCGTTTATTTGTTACTTTCATATTCTTTTCAGGAGAAACCTGACCTGGTGGAGCAGGAAGACAGACAGTGATTCTATAACCTTTCATGTTTTATGTTGTGGTGCTTTATTTTATATTAAGAAAATATTTCTTCTATCCATATTTCTAAAATCAATGAATGCTTCACTCATAAAAATCAGACACTCGATTTCTTAGTGAATAAATCTAATTCTTGGGAATGTCGACAATATTTAAACTATGTTCTTGCTCAAAAAAAGGCATAGGATTTTATTGGGGAGGTATACAGAAAATGTATTGAAATTTATTGGGGAGATATACGAAAATGTATTGAAATTTATTGGTTAGGTGTACAGAAAATATATTGAAATTTAAGGACAACAATCCCTTGCCTCTTATAATGAAATAAGTCACTTATGACATATGGTCATCTACCACATTTGACATTGTTGATTGCTCTCTCTATCTTAAAAATTCTCTTTGTTTTCATACTCTGACCATTTCTCTCTCTCTCTCTCTCTCCCCCCTCCCCCAGGAGACAACTGTGGGTTTACTTTTGTAATTTTAAATTTGTTTTATTATTGTAAATACATATAATATTTACCATCTCAACCATTTTCAAGTATACAGTTTAGTGGTATTGAGCACATTTATATTTTTGAGCAACCATCACTCTTGTCCATCCCTGGAACTCTTTTCACCTTGTAACACTGAATCTATATACCCATTACAAAATAATTCCTCATTCCTCCCTGCCCCCAATCCCTGGCAACCACTGTTCAATTTTATGTCTCTATAATTTTAACTACTCTAGGTACCCTATATAATTCTGCACCTGCTGTTTGGTGGAATGTCTCTGCAGAGATTCTGAGCAGCTCCCCGATCAGCCCACAGGTCTGCAGTTGAGGATGGAGATCCCACACAGATCAAGCTGCCTTTGACTTTTGTTTCTCTCCTAAAAAGCTGTGTCCCCTCAGGTTGCTTCTATCTTGCTGTCTTTGCCTCTTCCCAGCAGTGTGAATTGTATTGGGACCTCCAGCTTAATCTCTGAGATGGTGGGTGGTGCTTTTGAGTAAGAACCGGCCACACCCCATTTGATTAAGTCCATAGATGCTATAATGAGCTATAAAGTTTTTCTTCCTGTCAATGGTTGATGCTTGCAGGAAAGAGCCAACTAGCAAGATATTCTTTTGTGCCTGGGATAAGCTCCAGTCCCTCAGGTGGAACACTTGAATAACCCTGGCTTTGAGAAGGACCCTGCAGCTCCCTGGGGGTTGCTTGATCTCCACCATAGCAGATGTGGGTGAGAGGAGTGAGGCTGGGTGTGGTTAGATTGTGTGAGCCTGGAAAGCTTTGCAAAGCCTTGGCAGGGCTCAGAGGTTCTTTTCCCCTCCACTAGGCGAGCCTCTGGGAGGAGGGTGCTCTTCAAACTGGGATGACTGTTCCTGAGGAAGGAGCTGCAATTCCGTCACTAGCTGTTGGGAGTCAGTTCTGCCCCCATTGCATTATCCCTGCCCTCTGATGTCTGGTTGCACTTGGTCATGCCTGAACATGCCGCACACAGTTGCTATACTACCTCAGGCTGGGGTCTTCCCTGCCAGGGGACTCTCCCTAATCTGACAATGCAGCTTTGAACCTCAATAGGGCCCCAAGTTAATTTTCCCAGCCACTTGGGAAAGCCAATGGGAGTAGGGTCAAAGCAGGGTCTCCAGACCAGGAAGGCTGTTCATGGGGAAGGGACCAATTTCCTGACTGGCTGTTGAGAATGAGCTCCGCCCTCTTGTGTGACTCCTGCCCCCCAGTGTCTGGTTGCAAATAGGCATGCCTGAGCATGCTACACTCAGTTGCTGTGGCACCATGGGCTGGGATCCTCCCCTCCAGAGGACCCACCCTAGTCTGACAGCATGGGTTTCCTGTGGGGGGATGGATGCTTCCCAAGATCACCACGTCTGGGACCCCCACAGAATTCTCCCATCAAGTCTGCCCACAAGGACTCCCTCACCTCCCGAGTCCAACTCCCAAACATCCTCCCCGTGTCCCCCAGGAACCTGCTTGGGTCCAGGGGGCACGGATCTGGCCTGAGAGTCTGACATGCTGGCATGCATCTCTGAGAAACACCAGCAGTCAGGGAACTCCCAGACTGGGCACCCCAGGTCCACTGCATGTCCTCAAGGGGAAAGTCATGGGCCCCCGTCTCTGTGGAAACCTCAGACTAGAGGACATGCCAGCCGAGGAGAGGCAGTCACTTGCTAAATTCTCAACCAAACTGCTCTCCTGGGTGCAGTGGGTGGGGAGGGGTGGGGAAGGACAAGAGTCTGAGTGAAAGGAAGCAAGCTCTCCAGCCTCTTGGGTCACTCTCCTTGGAGGGGAACCCCACATGGAATGTCCAAGCTCTGGGATCAAGCAAGTTCTCCCCATAATTCTGTGGTCACCACCACAGTACTTGGACTCATGGGGGTGGAAAAGCTTCCATGTAACTTGGTGGCCCTCT
This sequence comes from Avahi laniger, assembly GCA_963575035.1. NCBI lineage: Eukaryota > Metazoa > Chordata > Mammalia > Primates > Indriidae > Avahi > Avahi laniger. The sequence goes on from CAUYSK010113825.1 coordinate 3,934, forward strand.
GATCACCAAAGGAGTGTGGGAGGGAGAAAGGGATCCCTCCTTACCCTTTCACTGGGCTCTGAGCCTCTCTGGGTTTGATCCTCACCAATATCTTTTTTTTCCTTTATCCTCTTCATTCTCTGTTTTACAATCTTCCTCTGTGAGGTAACGGCAGGCTCTAGCACTTCTCTCTCTGACCTACGCCTGAGCTACATCCCTCTCTCCTCTCCTTTATCCGAAACCCTTTCTCCCCTCTGGGATGGTCCAGCAAGCAAGGTCTCTAGTCAGCCATCTTGCCCCCTTCACTATAGTTTTGATTTGCACTTTTCTGATGACTAATGTAGGATAATTCAAGGAAGCTTTATTCACAGAGATAATTTCCAGAGGTTTGGGTGTCGGGCACCACAGCAGATAGTGTAATTATCTGACCAAGCTATTACCACATCTTGGTTCCATGGGATGAGGTGAGGGAATGGTTAGTGGAAGACAGAAAAATTAAGTTGGTAAGGCTGACTGCTTTGAAGGAAGCAGAGATTTTGATTAATCAAGAAGCATACCAGCTCAAGGTGCCCTCACAAGGAGGAAGCCACATCAATACTCTGCCCTCACTCCCACACTCCTGATGTCCCGACTGGGGTTCCATTGGCCAAACCCAACTGGAAATCAGCAGATAGGGGAGCCCTTGATGGAGTCTGTGTAGGTCAGCCTCCTAGGGCAGGACGTAGAATTGAGAAGGATGAAAACGGATCTGGAAGTGCAGTGGAACAGTCAGCACACAGACCTTACAGTGTAGCTGCAATGCTTGTAAACATGTGGATTCTCCCATCTCCTACGAGACAAAATTTCTTTTCTTTAAGATGGAACACAACGTACACTTCATTGCCTTTTTGCCTGGCAGTCTCTGCCTGCCCCACCATGTTACAGAATACAAATTGCTTGTGGTTCCATACGCACCTGTTAGTATTTCTCACCTTCACGTTTTTGCTCAGGCCTTTCCTTCTAGAGGAAATGCTCTCTTCCTCCCCCAACTCCTTCTGAGAGATAGCTGAGCCATATCCCTCACATCCCTCTCCCTATCTCTTACAAACATTCTGACTTCGCTAGTTATTCCTCCTCGTTACTGTGTGCATCTCTCACTCATTGCTTTCATCACATGGTTTCATTATCATCTATGTGCATTTCTCCCTAACCAGACTCTGAATTCCTTAAATAAAGAAATAGCATCTTATACATGTTTACAGTCACAGGGCTAAGCCCAGTAGTTCTTTGTTGAAAGAACAAATGAATTAGTAATTTCTCTCTGTCTTTTATCTCTTGCTATGCATGTGCTAATAGTCAAAAGAATCACTTTCAGATTTCTAACAAATGGTGTGCATCTAAGTACCTCTCAGAGGGGCTGCAGCCGACATTAATATTGAAGTGGTAAGTAATGGCCAATTTTGTTTCTGCTGTAATGGAAATTGATAGAAGGAAGGTGGATAATTAGATTGATTTTAGTTTTACCACTTTAATATCCAGACAGTTCTTGAAAGTGATTGTTGTAATTACAAAAAGACAAGCTGATACAGAAAGCCATTCTTTATTTTTCTCTCTCCAATCTAGATTCACTGTGCTGGTACAAAGACTTTCTTAATTCTCCTTCTACTATGCATTCTCTGCATACCTTCCTCAAAAGGGTTGTGTTTTCATTTTTAATTAACATCTGATCAGTGTAAATTGAAAATGGAAGATCGGGGCCATAATAAGGGCACAAAGAATCAATCATTGTACCCAGCAATTTTCATTTAATGTCAGTGGGATGTATACCTTGAGTACAACGTGACATACTGAGACGCACAAGGCAAACTTCTAGTCTGCATTTTAGACACTGACACCAAACTTGCCTCAGTAAAAAGATTGGTGGGTATGAGAAGGGAGACACTTTTTCATAAATCCTACTTTCTGTTAGACGAGATTTGCACTAAGCCTGTTCTTATTTCTCCTGGTTGTTCTCTTTGCTTCTAGTCCCTTTGCCCTTGGAGAATAGGGGGTACACCAAGTGTCTTATAGACACTGTTAATTTGGAGAGGTAACTGTACATAGCTCAGAAAGGTTTCAGAATATAAGAGGAAATTCGCCAGGCATTTGTGATATTTAAAATGGGTGAAGCCTCTCATTTACTGTAATAATCTTTCAGTCAAATAAAATGCCAAGGAAATAAATGCTAGTATCAATACCACGGTAAATTATGTTTTATGATGATGATGTTCTAGGTGCTATTAAAATTATAGTTAGATACAGAAAACTTTTATTCACCTGCGTTTTCTCTTTGGAATGGTGCAAGGCAATAAAAATATGGTTTACGAAGGAACCCATCTCTCATTTATATTGGGCAGCAAAACAAATAGGGGAAGAAAAACAGGAAGCTCACTTAGAAAATAATAAAATTACTTCTGTGAATAGAAATGAGAACAAGAAATCACAGTTTAACACGTTGTCATGTCAAACCTTGCTAGCAGACTAATATATGTATTAAAACATCTCTTAGTTTTAGTTGATGTATATAATGAATATCAAATTCTTTTTCTAATGTCCACTCTAACAGTAAACTCTAAAATAATGCACTTTTTTTAAATTCCACAATTCTAAGTATTTTTATACTGCTAAAAGTTAAAAATAGAATTTCTGGGGGAAACTGTATAGAATTTGATATGCTACGGGAGTTCATATGCTTTATTAATCGTTCATGGAATTAATTCATTTCAATTGTGAATCTATCTCATAGTGAATTAAATGTCCATTATCATAATTGCCGTTATGTTGATGTTAAATTTTGGCTAGAGCCAGCACGTGACTAAAATGTAGTGGATGTCTTCCTAATTGTACATGATTACAATTATAATAACTTTAATTTGACACAACATTATCTTTTCATGAATTCACTGCATACTATTTATATTATCTCCCTTACTGGAGTTTAGGTAATAAATCCCAACACAGTGTAAGGACCAATTTGCGTTTGAGAGTTTTATCTTTGAGTTTGTGAAGGTAAATAAACTGGAAGCCCTCCTGGTAATGTTCAGGAGACAAATGCCAACCATTCTAAATAGATTTTCCTCATGTGTCTTCAGTATGTGCTTTGTCCTGAATAAGAATAAGGTTTGCTGCCCTTTCAAAGAACAGCATTAAAGTCAATGCTTGGTAGTACGCACACATGTGGCAACCAAACGATAATTTTCATTTAGCTTTAGAATTATACTGTAAGCATAACCTGATCCCCAATCTGACCTTGCACCATCAAATCCCCTGGTCCCAATCCCAAAGCCCACTGAAATCACCCCACTTCTAAGTTGTCTAGGAGGCACTGTATGGAAAATTCTGGAGTGAGAAATCCATAGACAATTTCTATGTTTGTTCTTCATTCTGTTTTTTGAATTTCACTTGCAATGTTGTAGGTGCCTGTGGGTCTTTCATGTGTTTATGTCAAAACACACCTGAAAGAACATTTCAATTCCCAAATGAAATTCACCTTATTTGGGATATTTTTAAGACATAAAATGAAAGCAGTATAAGACTGCAAAAATTCTGCCTAGCTCGCAGAATGTCAATGATCTGTAGTGTTTCTTTTGGGGCAGCCTAATGACATGTCAGGAACTGAAAATGAAGGAGTACCTACCGTCCTTTGTGTAACCTCATGTTTTCTCCCAGGGTTTCTTTAACAGTTCTCTTCTCTAGTTAGATTCATCTCATGTCTCAACTTCAGGACCTGGCAGTTGATTTCCTGGACTTGTAAAGATCATAGGTATATGTTTTAAGGAAAAGAGCAATTATCATACAAAGTCATTCTGTAGGAACATAGAATAAGGCAGTGGTTGAAGTTCAGTTTAAAACTTGTTCCAGGGAAGATACACGAATAAAACATAGTTGCATAGGTTCACGCTGCCACAAAAAAAAATTTATGAAAGGACAACCACCAGTTCTTAAGTATTGGTCCTCCTGGGCTGTTCATAGAGAATTCTGGCCTTGAAACTCTGAATTTTGAAAATACAGCTGAAAGCTTTGGCCTAACCTACTTACTCCCTCATACATAGCCCAAATTTAGCTTGGCTTTTTCAGAATCTCCATTTGGCGCTGGTACCCCCCAACAACAAGAGGATGAGCATGGATCTTGCTTGCACTGTCTGACTTCCAGCCTTTTATCAAAGGTGGAAGCAATAGGTAATGCGAAATAGAATGCAAAATATAAGATGATGGGCATCAAACCACTAGTTAATGTCTATAACAAAAAAAGAGTTCACCATTCAGTATGAATACATTTCTAAAAGTAGAAAAGTTATTTTTAAGTACGGAGAATTAAACTTCACAGTTACCACTCACAGTTTCCTATTCTTTATTCTCCACTTTCCTCTTCCATTAATACATTCCAAATCCTATTTTCTGCAGCATCAAGGGACAAGAGAGAGAGAGAAGTTATACTTGTGACTTTTGTACCATCTGCCTTTTTTATTAACCGCCAGGGAACTCTTCGACAATTGACTCTATTTTCCCATGGTCAACAAAGAAAAAAAATGAATAAATAAGAAATTTTACACAATTGAAATCTTTACTGAGAACAGTGTAAAAGAAAATTTAGTAAAGGACAACAATACTAAGCACTTGAAAGTAAATACCACTAGGGAGAACAGTAATTAATGCTGATTAATGGATTTCTTTGAATGCCTAAATTTTATATAAATATCGAAGTCAGTTTCCCTTATTCAGCAGAACTATATTCATCTAAATTCTCACCTTAATTAATGAATCTCCCTAAAAGAAGCCAAAAAAGAAAAGATTGAAAAGTAATTAAATGCTAATTTTGTACGGTTAAAATTACTGCAAATTACATGCAAATTGGAAAGCATCATCAGTAACGAATCTTTCTCCCTGAAATTCCTGGTGCCATTATCTGAAGTTATTTCATGTTGTCTTCAGGGAGCATATTCAGGGCCCTGGGCAGGAAGCAGCCTGTCATTTCAGGGGCCTGGAGTTCACGGTTGTCAGGGCCAGGAGGAGCCTTCGTTGATTATAGCTTGAACTAAAGCAGTAGCAGTGGGAAAGGAGAGGAGGAAACAGACCTCAGAGTTTAGAGGTAGAAGTAATAATCTTTTCTGGTCAAACTGAGATAGGGAAATGACAGGCCCTACTCAATGAAGAGTCATAAGACCCTAACCAAGGTCTCTGATAAAACAGGAGACAGCCAAAACCAGCTAGAACCCAGATGACCATGAAAAATGACCTCAGGTTACCCTCTCTGCTCAGTATATACTAGTTATAACGCATTAGCTACTAAAAGAAACTCCCACCAGCGCCATGACAGTTTACAAATGCCATGGCAACTCCCAGAAGTTACCCTATACTGGTTCAAAAAGAGGAGGAACCCTCGGTTCTGAGAACTTCTCACCCCTTTCCCAGAAATCTTATAAATAATCCTTCTTCTACTTAATATAAAATTAAATAGAAGGTATAAAATAAGACCCAGGAAACTCACAAGGGACTACTCTCTGTTGCTCTGAGAGATGGCAGTTGTCCTGTCTCTGGGGAAGCCTCCCTTTTTATTTTTTCTTATTTTAATAAGCTTGCTTTTGCTTTACTTTGTCTGCTTGCTTTTGAATTCTTCCCTGCATGAAGCCAAGAACCCACTTGGCCTTCAAACAGACCTCAGCTTCTAGGTCTACTTTCCTGTATCAAAATGAACAAAAATGAAATCTCTGAAAAAGAGGTCATGAAAAGTGGGTTCTTCAGATGGAAATAAGTCACCTTGGTTTGAAAATTTAAAATCAGTAAGTAGTGCTAGAGAGAACTGTCCCTAGGAAAAGTGATGTAAATTTTGTATTTCAAAAGCTTCACACAAGAGCTCTACAACTTCCACGTTTGTGTTGCAGATTTTAGTAATTATGTAGCTCTTTTAGGAAAGTCCGCATTTTGCCAATTTCTTGCCGTTTCTTATTTTCCTCTGAGATGATGAAGTACATACAAAGTACTGCCTTTGAGCAATAATGGTTGTTGGTTCTTCTCTATTTGATCCTTCCAGATCCACACTCTATCCTTCTCAACCTGCTTAGGGTCAGGATACTGACTTCTTCGGACTACATCACCTGCACTCTCCTTCCCTCTGTTTGGCTAATAAGGCACCAGCAGGCGCTCTGTAGATGGGAAGAGAATGAAGTCAGAGTACACATTTTACCGGGCTCTTGGTGGTGGCTGTTTTCCTCTAACTAGAGTGGCAGCTCCTACTGAAGCAGACCCTCCCCCACCTTCGCAGATACTGTCAGGTCTCAGGAACAGCAATATCTCTTTGCCACCACCCATCCCTCCAGATTAGAGATGGCAGCAACTTCTAGCTGGGGGAGTTAGTAAAGTTAGAAATATTTCTCCTTCCCTAGTTGGTGCCTAACTCTCTCCCTGACTCTGTATATAGTCCCTTTATTAAATGGTTTCAGTTATCACTTCTGTGTGTCCTTGATTGATCAAAAATTCACATTTTTGAAGCATTAAACCATCAATTTTTCCATGAAGTAAGTAAAGGTAATAAATTCTGTTCTTAAAAATTCCCTTTGTCAGCCCCATTTTGGGGCTCACTCCATTTTCTCCTTCTCAAATATCCTTCTCCTCTCCTTCCAGTGAGGACTTCTCAACCAAGTGTAGTCACATTTGTGCTCCTAAAACCTTTCTACATGCTCTAGCCTGGCACTTAGCTCATCCTATTGTAACTAATTATTTATATGCCTCCTTCGTCTCCTTAAAAGTTCCTCTGCCCTATTAATCATTGTATTCTCAGACCTTGAATGTTGTCTAGGAAAACATGCTTAGTAAATGAGTTAATATATTAGGATAAACTTCCCAAGAGTAGATACAACTCTGACTGTGGCTGTAATGATATTTTGTAATAGTGGAATTATTTTATGATAGTATAACATAGTGGTTATGAACATGATATCTTTGGCCAAACTATCAAGCTTGGATTCTGGTTCTACCATTTACTCTAGTAAGTAATCTTGAAGATCTTTAACTTGATTGCCATGGTAGCTTTATCTATGAAATGGTGATAATTACAGTACTTATTTATTAATACTGGGTTTATGGTTCTTATATAATACATGCCAGTGAGGAGAGAGTTAAAATATCAAATTTTTAGTAAGCTAAGAGAAAATTTCAGAACGAATTACGAACTAGACATAAATACATCATCAGAATCTTAATACCTCCATAAAGAGTTTTAAAAACAAATAAAATTGATAATGTGGAATTGTTGGTCAAAAGATTGGTCTATTGTTAGGCTCTAAAAATCCAGCAGAAGACCTTCTTTGCTTGGGCAGTAATCACAAGCCACAAGGCAATAGTCTTAAAATGACTCCTGTAGACATTCATTCTCAGGTAGCATTATGTTGTACTTATTTGTGGAACTTTTATAGGGTAGCCTTATTTCTTTTATCTGAGTATTAGGGATATATATATCTCACTTTGCTTTCCTAAATACAGATGATATTCACTAACCTTCTAGGAATTTGCGAAAAATAAAAATAGTGTGGACAAGGCTTCTGGATGCTAAATCCTTCAGCTGGAATCATTTCATTCTGACATCCATTTCTGTCACTGGTTAGAAGCAAAAATTCTAAAGGTAGACTTTTTGAGGAATGCAAAGTTGAGATGTTCAATGACTTGCCCCAGATTAATTACACAGTTATTAATAGTAAATTGTGCAGGTGGTAATACATGCAGCACAAATTAGTGTTATAGAAAGTGAGGTCAGTTTAATAACTTAATTCTCTTTATACCACAAACTTAAAAATATGTGAGTAAGACACTATAATCTTAATTTAACAGATGAAGGTACTGAACCTCAACTGAAATTTTAAATGGCCTTTGGTTGCAAGGCAGAAAGTTTAAATGTGATTATTTAATTGAAACTGTGGAGAACTGTAGTTGGCTGCCAAGGTACACGGTGAGGGACTAAAAATGAATTTGTTCAGCTCTTACCTCTTCTAGCGCAATGTTTCTCCAACTGAGTTTCATAGATGTCTGGATGTTGGTAGATATACCACTGGAAGCTCTTCTAGTTCTCTAACCCAATTTTTAAAAATTGTTTTCTGTTTTATGTTAATAATAAAAATTAGCAAAAAAACATATCCTAGATCATCTGGATGTCTACGTTATAATCAAAGAATGTTGGCAATTTCAGCGTTTGTGACTGCCATTTTCTTTATGATTGCCACGATTACCATATAGTACAAATCTAATTGTTGTATAACAATTAGAAAACAACAACCGTGAACTTAATAGTTTGAATTGATTCCATACAAAATAAAAACATGCCAGGCTGCACTGGAATCACAAAATATTTTAGTAGAGAGAATGGTGGAAGATTTGAGCCAACACAAGAGACATGATAGCACAAGTTTGCTGAATTCAACAAGTGCAATAGTAATCAGGACCTTATTCATTTTAGACCTGATGACCTAATTCCAGCACAGCAACGCAATCCATCCCAAGGAGTAGTGTAGCATAGTGACTATGTACATGGACTATGGAACCCAATAATCTCGTGTAAAATCTCAGCCGTGTTACTAACTGAAAGTGTGACTTCAGAAAAAGAGAGAGTATACGTCATGTTTCATTCAGTTTCATAATACCACTGGGGGGGGGGCAAAAACTGTCCAATGAAAACCAACAGATTTTGCTTTCAATCCAAAAAAGAAAGAAAGAAAAAAAAAACTCTACAAACAAAAAAACCTCCAATCGTCTCATTTTTCCTTAAAAAAACTTTTCATTATTATAATGAAATGACTCTAGTGGTGGGAGTCAAGTAGATCTTAATAAGTAGATCTTAATTTGACTCTAGGCATTCACATTTACTCGAGGGTTACTGAACCCTCCTTATAGTCAATTTTCATCAGTAAAATGGGGCTGATAATATCTAAGTCATAGCATCGTTACGAGGTTCCAGAAGATGTATTGCAATAGTTTAGCACAGAGGACATAAATGATAGGCACCATGTTGTTATAATTTGAGCTAACTATCTGCATCTTACCTCTGACTTCTGTAGACAGAAACAGTTGCCAAGAACTGGATTTAGACACATTGCAGCATTAAAAAAAATGACTTCTGGTTATGAACCCTAACCTTACATGAACTCAACCATCTGTTTTCTCCACACCTGTACCCATAAACTTGAGCACAGCTAGGGGGGAAAAAAAAAGAAGAATCCTGCAATTGGCCAGATTTCATTATAAATTTTGATTGCTGAATTTAAATAGGCACTGAACACTAGTAATCCTACTATAATTTTCTGTTTGGCTTGTTCTTCCATTTTCTGCAGAAATTATAATTTCTCACTTTTCAAAATCCACACCCCTACGTCCCCTTTGCTTACCGCTGATGCTCATGCCTTATGCTTCATTGACAAAAGACAATTAGTGTGCCAGCAGCTGCCCGTATGTTCCTACCAATAAATCTACAGGGCACACATCCTTTCTATCTTCCCTCCTGTTCCAGTGAAGGAAGTTTTACTTCTCCCATCACAGGCTGATTTTCTCACGTTGCATCCTCAAGGACTCTGATCCTTAGATATTCTCTCCATATTCTCATCACCGCTCCCCCTCTACTTAGATACTACCTTTATGCACACAAACACACATCTTTTATCTTAAACGACTTTTCTCTTGATCCTGTTTTCCCTTTCAGCTACTGCCCCTATCCTCTGCTCCCGCTCCACTGTCAATTATACTTTTGTATAAAATTATAATTTTATACAAATTATAATTTTACAAATTATACTTTTGTAAGGAGGCCTTAACATGTGCCGTGTTCCCTCCTTTCATCGGAGTCCTTCAACTCATTCCAATCTGGTGCCCACCCCACTCCATTGGAATACTCTTTTCAACCCAACCAAAGACCTTCAAGTAATTTAATTCAAAAGATAAGTTTATGTCTGTTTCTCACATGTAATATGCTTATGAATCACCTGGGGAGCTTTCAAAACGCAGATTTAGATTTAGGAGATTTGAAGTTATGCCCAAGATTCTGCATCACTAACAAGGTCCCAGGTGATAAAAATGCTCCTTGTCTGTGGGCCAATCTGTGAGCAGGAAGTACTTTCGCACCTTGCATTTTTGTTTTTTGGGTATTTTTTTTTTGTATTTGGAGCTTTTTTTTTTTTTTTTTATCCTGGTTCCTCTTAAAAATTCTTCTTTGTATTTTTCACGTGAGGTACTTCTGTTAGGTAGACAGCAAGGGCCCTCCGGCTCCTCCCAGGGAGGAAGGTGGGTGCCCTGAGCACCTACACCTTGAGGAGGAGAGGACGCCCTACCAGTCTGCCAATCAGAACTTAGCACACCAACTACAAAAGAATGCAGGATTCCTCAGCCCCTGGCCCAAGCAGTACAGGCACAAGAGGGTCTGGAAGGTGACCTAGAACAACCTAAGGCTAATTATCATGTCATTAGCTTAAATCTACATTGTGGTTCGCCATCCCCACAATAGGCTTTCAGAGAGGCTCATGGGAGATCTGTATGTGTAGTAAGACTCAGGTTATATAACTCCCACTGTCCATCAAAGTGGTTCGATAGTTACATCTGAACCTCGAGGAGGGCTCAATCCAGACACTATAAAACAAGACCCTAGACCATAACCAAGACCCTTTTGTTAGGACAGAAGGTCTGCCCGTTGTCTGTGGCAAACGTATCTTGCTCTTACTCTGTGAACCTATATCTTGCTCTTGCTCTGTAAACCTATCTTGTCATAAACTTCATTGCTTTTGGTGTGTTTGGTTATTCTTTGGCCAAGAGCACACCAAGAACTGAGAACAGACTATAACCCGACAGTTCTTAGCTTTTAGGTCTCATTTAAAAATTGGCCCTTTCCTTTCTAGACCATCCATCTAGAATAGATGCCTGACATATTTATTTCATAGCATTCTATTTTTTCATTATACATTTTTTGTTCGTTTTCTTGTTTTTTGTTGACTTCCCCACTAGACTGTAAACTCCAGAGAATGAGGACTGTGTCTTCATAATTTACTACTCTACTCTTGCATAAAGCTAGGCTTATAGTAGGAGCTTAGTAAACACTAACTTAATGAGTATCTGTATAGGTAAGTCTACAAGATCATGTTTTTCAAGTTCAAATTGGAGGTTGAAAACCCTCAAAAGTGCATTGGCTAATCTTTTTTCACCCAAACTCATTACTCTGCTGGATTTCCTGCTCCTGTCTTTAAACATTTACCTCCTATAACTTTCCTCTAGGCTCATTTTCCACCTGGTGATCCTCTAAGCCCCAATTCCTCCTTGGAGACTTCTCAGCTAATACAGCACACTGGATTCTTCATTCCTGATCCTTCGTACTGTTTCTACCACTCACAGGAGTTCATTATATAATACTTTGAACAGGCTGGTTTTTCCCTTGTACTTATCCTCTCCTTCCCTAAGTGAATATTAATAATAATTTCCTGGAGTTCAAAGGCCATATCATGATGTGACAATTTACTAAATACCAATCATCAATTTTACATAAATAGTTTGCAATCCTCAGAATGATTCTTCTTGTGATTTTCATTGTGTCAATTTTAAAAACAAAAAAAAAATGTGGTCCAAGATGTTTATTGCACAAGGTCACCTGGCAAATAGTGGGAGACGGTGAGCACAAAGCCAATGCCCCTTCCACCATGATGCACGTCCCAATCAGCCCTCGTCACCTTCCTTCTGCATACGGATCTTCAGCACCTACCCCAGCTCCCTCACCTTATAAGGGTTCAATAACTGTTAGCAAAAATCCTAGTCATATTCTCCCTGGAGCATGAACCAGCAGGAGATAAAAATACTAGAGATTCCCACAGCCATTCCTTTTTCCAGAGGTGTCTATGCTAAACGGTGACGTCAAGACCCCACTGACATTCCTGTCTTGTCTTTTTTGTAACCCCACATCTTAGAGAGTGAAAGGAAACTCAAAGTCTCTCTCTTTTGAAAAAACATAGTAAACGTGCTCACAAGTTTTCTCATTTTTATGGCAGTTTTTTGGAGAATATTTATCTCGTTTGATAAGATAGTAAAATCGTAGAGGAATTTAGGAATAAATATATAATAATCATTTTCTCCCTTAGAATTCATAATTTATACATACTTTAGGAATAAGAAGAAACACTCCGAAATCAGGGCCCTAATGAGAAAAAAAATTATTCCTTCTCAGATGAGCAGGAAATCAATTTAATCCCCAAAGTGGGGAGGGATGTGGAAACACGGCTTTTAATCCCTTCTGAGTACAATAAGGTTTTATTTAGTGGGCCAACTAAATCCTCAAAGTTTCAGTAAACTCTCAAATTAAGCACACAGTTGGGAAGTATATTTCACCCAACCATAAAAAGAACAGGTCTGTCTTAAAAGTCTGCTATTAAGCATACCCTAGAAGAGACATGGGAATTACCTGTGAAAATCATACTGGATTGAGAAAAAAATAAATAAAAAAATAAACTCATGAAAACTTAAAAGTGATAAGTCAATACCCAGGTAAGTCCCCAAGCTGGAAGCTGTCTTAACAAGTAGAACTAAAGGGACATCAATTCCTGGTAAATAGGCCATCATTCCCAAAACAGATACAGGTAGCACAGAGAGAGCCCTCAGAAGGGACCACCAAACATCTTCATGTTTCTTTCAGATGCTGTATGCGCTTTACGGGAGCAATTTGCCCTGACATAATAACTCCAGGATTAATACTCAAAGGATTTGATGTGTATCTCTGTTTTGTTTTGTGTTGTGTTTATTTTTTCCGTATTTTGGATTCACCCTGCCAATTTCCTTTGTCTAAAATGACTCATAAAATGAACTTGGGTTCTTTACCAATGTTGGCCACCAATACCTGGGCCCAGACAGCAAGGAGTAGCTTGTCCCATAGTTAGACACTTTTATGGGGCAAGGAGAGAGGACGGTTGTTTTGAGACTTCTTCATTAAAGAATAGTAGAATACACACACACAAAAAGAGAAAATGGAATATGCTCAATAATGATCTTTTGCATTTGTATCTCATGTGACAGTTTTAAAGTTTTCATATAAATGATCTAAAGGTCTCAATGCTTATTTCTTAAGTGTTTTTTCCCCCAAGCCTCTGACCAGATCTATTTATTTTTTTCAAATCTCCTTTTGCTTTTTCCATCCAAACTTTTTCCAGAACCAATGAGATTGGTAGAAAATTTTTGTCAAAAAGCCAATATCAGTACATAGAAAAGTAATAAACCAAATAATCTACAAATGGAATAGTTTGTCCTTTAACAAATTTCTTCTTATGTTGCTATAAAGGGGCAATACCAGGAGCTAATTCTGAATGAGTTAATGATGATTTTAACTGGAATTTCTCCATCCAGAGAAAAATAATTCCTCCTTCCAGAGGAATAATACATGAAGCCCAAGTACTTTTATTTTATAATGCCTAAGATGATTAGGAAATTGCTTACAAGTAAAATAAAGCTTTTGCGGGTAGGCTTGATTATGAGAATGCTTCCCTGAAGATCTTGGGTCAGGGATATTACATATGTTAGCAAACCAAGAGAAAGTGCCATGTGTCCCTGGCAGGGGTTCAGCCCTTCGCAGAGTTCTGTATCTATGAGAAGGTCACATCACAGCTGGAGAGACAGAATCAGCAGAGGTTTTCACAGGAATGACTAATGTCTTTTAAGAAGGAGTGCTGCCTCTCCGATATCAGCAGGCAGTGGTCTTTCATATTTAATACTTCCTTGTTTTTTTAAGTACGATAAAACAAACAACTGCTGCAAGCCCAGCAATAAAGAAGCAGAATGGTTGATAGTAGAACTTTCTAACCACTAGTTGATCATGTCCCACTCACTCCCAGCCTGACTAAACCACAGAACATAAAGGAAATGATAAATAATTATAGAGCGGCCAACACCATTAATGATAATGTGGGTGTCCACTGAAGTCACCTTATCTTTTGGAGTTTAAGTGAAATTGGATTGAGTTCCTTGTCTTGTATCCTGGGGATGGTTGAATGGCCTCTCACCGATTTCTGTGACTTTGGCAGGGGGCTCACATATGTATATGTATTAGCGTTCTCCAGATAGACAACACCAATAGGAGAGGTCGATAGATAGATGAGAGGGGATTTATTAATTAGCAGAATCGGCTCGCATAATCGTGGAGGCTGAGGAGTCCACAGTGGGCCATCTGCAAGCTGGAGGAGACCTGGGATGACAGCGGTGTGGCTCATCTCAAGTCCAAAAGCCTCAGAACCAGGGAGGCCAGTGGTGTAATTGTGAGTCTGAGACTAAAGACCCGAGAATCTGGGGGGCTCTACATGTCTACATCTTTTGTAAGCAGTGTTTTGTGTTGGTTTTTTTGTTGTTTTTTTTGTTTTTTTGCTAGAAATGGTTTTTCACAGTTGCTCTGGAGATAACAGGTCTGTGCATCGGTACCACAATGGACCAGGGGTGATGCCATCAAACACCAGGGCTTTATCTGAACAGAGGTTTGGTGCCAGCCTCTCCCTCTGAGACTGAGTGGCAAATACTTATGGCCTCACAAGGACTTTTTTAATATGAAGAGCAACTGTACATTATTACCACTTTGTATTTTGAACCTTTTACAACTGTTCTGTAGGATTCTTAAAATGACTGCTATGAAAGTTTTTTTAATCTTGGAAAATTCAATTTACTTATTGGATACCTATGCAAAAGTATCTTCTATGTACTAAACTCTATATGAGTTTTGTTTCATTTTTGTTTTTCTGCCATAAAGAACCATGTGGTTCTGCAAATAAGCAATTGGAAGACAATAACGATGAGTCTTACCAAAAAAGGTAGGGGCTGGGTACGGTGGCTCACACCTGTAATCCTAGCACTTTGAGAGGCCACGGTGGGAGGATTGCTTGAGGCCAGGAGTTCGAGACCAGCCTGAGCAAGATTGAGACTCTCTCTCTGCAAAAAGTAGAAAAATTAGCTGGCAGTGGTGGCATGCCCCTGTAGTCCCAGCTACTCGGGAGGCTGAGACAGGAGGATCTTTTGAGCACCGGAGTTTGAGGTTGTAGTGACCTATCATGTCACCACTGCACTCCAGCCTGGGTGTGACAGAGAGATAGTGTCTCAAAAAAAAAAAAATAGATGATAAGGACTGAGAAACCAGGTGTATCTGCAGGGCTAATAAATCATCAGGGACGCTCCAAAGAACAGACAATAGGAGAAGGCACACACTATGCAAATAGTTGAAAAAGTGGTTGGGAAAGGGATACAGGAGATGAAAGAGAAGACTACAGATAAAAATCCCAGTGGGAAATCTGGCTAAAGGGACAAGTATGTAATCAGAGAGCCAGGAGTTATCACTTAGGATACCTTCTCTTAAAAAGACTGAAGAGACAGATACAAACTTTAATACCAAAAGAATTTGAGCTATCAAATAGAGGATCAAAGTATAAATTCTGGCACTATATGAAGATAAACCTGTTACTTGAATTTATTGAAAGGTTATATGCCTGGCATTGTGCTAGATGTCATGGATAGAGCTATGAAGAAGATTAAGTTTCTTTTGTTTTGAGTCTTGGCTTCATTTGGAAGACATATTTTAAAAAACATGTTTATTATATAAAGTAATAATGTTATGGTAAAAATAGTCCCCAGGTCATTATGGGAATATTGACAAGGAAAAGATTGTCTTTGCTTAGGGAAATCAAGAAAATCTTCCTAGTAAATATTGAAGTATTGTGTCTAAAGTCTCATGACAAATTAGGAGGAAAACACATAAGATATGTGCAGTTCCTCTACAAATTAGCAACTATGAGTGGAATTTTTAAAGCAATTAGGTTTGACTTGAGGAAAAAATAATGTATTTACAGTAGAAAGAGCACAGACTATAGCATCAGATAAACATGCAGAGAGTTATAACCTCTCTCAGAGTTAGGCCTGTGTGATTGTAAATCACATTGTATAGAGTTCCCCTGCATTCAGTAAATGGCATTGCCCATCTTCTAAATTGTTAGGAAATTGGAGTATTGGTTTTTCACTCTTTTATAGTATGTTGATAACATATTTATACGTGTAGATGTAGATACAGGGAAAATTTGAACGCAAGTTTGAAACAATACTTTCTGGAGAGTATACTAATAGTATTCCCATTAAATTATTATACCTACCATTCTAGGAATGGCAAAGAAACCTCTTAATTTATTACTTCAAAAAATATATGTTTTAAGTAAAGACTTTGGACTTTGCCGAAGAAAGGCACTTTACAGATCAATATGTGTGCTAGTTTTGTTACTATAATAGCTAAACATTAATGTCTAGTCCAAAATTGTATAGGAAGGCCAAACGCAAAAAAAAACAGCAACAAAAAAACTAGTCAATTGGTTTCCAAATGAAAAACTATACTGCTTAGCACTATAATGGTTTCTGTTTTATGTGACATTTTTCAAAGAAATGTGACAATATCCTAATGAGGAATAACTAAGAAAGATGGGGGAATCGTGTCCTCTGAAAATAAACATTTTACAGATAAAATGGCTCCAATGGAGGAAATAAAGGTTCTCTTTGGGTAAAACACAGAGTTAGTTACATGAACCTACTCCCTATGCCTAGTGTACTCAGAAATAAAACAAATCCCAAACACAGAGAACACTGGGTTCTAATGATAACTCTGTAATACTGAGTTGCCCATAATAAAGGTAAGTTTCTCATAGTTGATAAAAATGTAAGGTATTCAGAAAGACATTTTGATTATTCTTAAGATATTTATTGAGCCTCTAATACATGCCAGTTTGCTGTACGGTAAAGACACAAGGGTTGGAATGGCAGATTGTACATTCCAAAAGTGGCTGCAACAATAGCTCCCACTGCACACTCTTAAAATGTGCCTTTGACATTTTTTCTGTAGAGAGGTGAGGTCTGTTTCATCTCTTTGAATTGGGAAAGCTTATGACTACGGTGAAAGCCAGGCTATATAACTTGTGCAGTCAGATTACAAAAGGCGATATAGCTTCTGCCTGAATCTCTTGGGAAACTTGCTCTTGGAATCAAGTAACCCCACGGAGAGGCCCACATGAAGTGTAATTGAAAACTAGCTCCCATTTGCCAGCCATGTGCATGAGTCAACTTAGAGTGGATCCCTGAATCCAGCCCAATTCAAGCCATCCCAGATGATACCACATAGAGCAGAAGTAAGCTTTCCCCACTGAGACTGCGTTCATTGTAGATTTGTGAGCAAAATAAGTATTGTTTTTTTTGATGGTTTGTTACAGAGCTAACTGAAACAGTGAAAAATCAATTTGATTTGCCTCCTGAAGCTCACAGTGAATGATGAATGAAATTAAATGAGCAATTATGATATAATGTGGAAATTATTCTAATAACAGAAATATAGGATGTCCCAAAAGTCTCCTTACAAAGGAGAAATTTTGTAAGGATTATTTTGTAAATAAAAGTACTTTGAGCTACAATTTTGCATTTTCCCTATGTATGGTGACTTTGAAGACCCCGTGTGTATTAATATTAATGTATAGGTATATTCGGGGGATGGATTGTGGTGTTCAACAATAATAACTTCCCTGATGAATAAACAGCAAAGGAGATCCCTGCAGGATGAATGAGAAATGGAAGCTGCGTATGCAACAGATGGAAAGAGTATGTCTTGCTAATATTATAGTCAGTGGGTGGTGGGGACGGGGAACATGGAAGAACAAAGAATAGAAAGAGAAGAAATGTGCAAAAACTAAATGAAATCAGGCCACAAAGTTCGGATTTTCTCCTAAAAGAGATGGTTATCCAAAGAAATCTTTTAATTAGCTAAGGACTGGGTCAGGTTTGCATTTTAGGAAGGTTGAGGACCAAAGGGAGGTACAACTAGAGATGTGCAGATTAGTTAGGTAGTAATGATAATCCAACTCTTCTCTACCAATAGAGTTTCTCATCTTGGTTAATGGTGACTTTGGATGCTCAGATCGAAAACCTTGGGGGCATCTTTGACTTCTTTTACAGCCTCTTTCCAATCTATTTGCAAATCTTGCTTTATCAACCTTTAAAATATATCTAGAATCTGATCACTTTTTACCATCTGAATTGCTATCATCCTGGCCCAAATCATCATCTCTTACACAAATGACTGCAAAAGATTTCTAAAAGATTTCTAAACCATCTGTCTGCTTTTACCTCTGCCCACCTACTGCATGGTCTATTCCCAACACGGCAGGCAGAGTAAACCTTCAAAAGCCAAAATCAGATCAGCTCACTCCTCTGCTCAAATACATGCCGCACCTCCCATTTTACTAAAAGTAGAAGCCAGAGTGCATACGATGGGATAAGAGGCTGCAACATAATCTGGCTCCCTGTTTTCTCTCTAACTCTGTCATCAACTCTTGTCCCTGTTGAACATTCTGTTCAAGACTCATCAGGACACATAAACACAATAGCGGCATTCATTCTGGCCTTGGGCTTTTGTTTTAGCTGTGGTTTCAACTTGGAAGCCCTTCCCACAGACATCTGCATGGCTAACTTCCTCAGCTCCTTTAAGTCTTTGATCAAATCTCACCTATTTAAAACTGCAATCAACAGACACCTCATTTACCATCCATTAAGCCCCCCTTACTCTTCCGTACTATTTTTCTTTTTCTCAAAGTATGTATTACCTTGTAACATTGTACTATATAATTTGTTTATTATGCCCGTGGTTAATTTTCTGTCTTCCCTTCTGCCTGCTCCCATTCCTGATAAAATGTAAGGAGGAGCAACAAGAGCAGAAATCATTTGTTCACTGACGTAACAAATTACCTTGAAAAGTATCCGGCATACAGCAGGCCTTCAGGTATTTGTTGAATCAATGAATTAATGAATTAATAAATGGCGATAAAGATGGAGGAGCTCCTCTCATTCTTTCCACAACATCCTTTATAACTTAACTTTTGATCTGTCTTTTTCTCTATTGGAATTTTACAGCTGGGTGGTTTGCATTCTTTCTTCCTTCTCCCCACTATGACTATGACTGTCAGGCTGAGTCATCACGATTGCTGTCACGGCTAAGTTATAAGAAAGATGAATCTTTATGGATGACCTAGAAAGGGACAGATCGTACAATGAAGTCCAAAGTCAGATCTAAGTAGCATGTGAAATACCTTCCCTGTTTTTGGTGGTGCACTGATACTGCACTCAGAGATCAAGACAGTGAACCTTTTAGAATCTGGGAAAAATGCTAGAAATGTACATCTCTTTTATGAACACTATATGTGTTTCAGAATGTTTAAAGGAGACAGGGGTTGGGGGAATGAAATACTATGTAATTCTTCTGCACTTAGGACCTCCCCGCAGTCTGTAGGGTCCGGGATTAGGCTACTAGGAGCTCTCATGCAAAGTCAGTAGATACTAGGCAGCTACAATGTTGGATCAAATCATACAGATCAAGGATTACTTTAGTTCCAAAGGTCAATTTTTCAAAAAAGGACAACCATGAACAACATATCACCGTGACAATAAAATTTTATGTCATAACTTGCTAAAATGTTAGGAAATGCCATAGACACTTTATATGCAAATGCATTTATCTCTTTTGACTGCTAAGAGAACTTTTGTTATTATATTCAAATTTCTAGATTTTGTTTTTATATACTATGCCATACTTGCTGATGTTTTCTTATTTGTTCTTTAATGACAAATACTGGGATAGGAGTGCAAAAAATATCATAACTCACATTTCTTTTGGTCTGGATTATTCCAAACTTTAGATTTTAAGTCTGCATATAGAGAAACCAGGAAACCGTTAAAATCCAAGGCAGCTTCAGTTAAGATATATAGATTTTAGGAATTTATAAAATATTCTTGATTTCTTCAGTAATATGTGATTCAGATAATTTCACGTTTTTTTCTCTCTTTAAGTTAAACCCACATTGATGGTGGGCTAGTTCACTTACGGATTTTGAAGGCTTGTTTAGGTGTTTTTATAATTAGACCTTCACAGGTAGCAGGGAAGTTTGCTTTGCCTTTCCATTTAGCAGCTGTGTTCCAGCTGGGTCTGTTTGTTATAAATGAAAATGGCTCTTTAAATTTATATTCTCTGCATGACCGAGCTTGGCATCAGATGCAGCTTCTGGATGATGGCAAAGATAAGCACCAAAGGGTGTCAGATTGAAGCTCTGGATCATGGTGTGCTAGATGGCATTATCAACCATAATTTTGTATTTCTATTAAAGCCAAGTGATGTGACCAATGAATCTTTGGAAAGTGAATTGCTTCCAGTCATTGAATGCTTTTTAACGTGATTGAGATGAATCCCCATGATACGTCTGTGCGGCATAATGAACTGTGAAATATACAAGAATAGAGGTTATGGCAAAATAGGACATTTGTTGACCTAAATAATGATATTCCTTTGCTTCAGGACATAGGCCTATGGAAGCAGTGAATCACTTCTCCAGTAGCGCCATCTACCCTCGCAGGATGGAATGACGTCTTCCTGCGTCTTGCTTGCAGAGCCGTTTTGCCTCACGGTCCACCCTCTTTTTGCCTTCCTTATTGAAATCAGTGGGTTGTGCAGAGTTTCCACTGGAAAAGTCTCTGCAGCGTGTGTATCAATTTCCCGAAAGTCCACAGAGCTCTATCAGTATAAAAAGACTAATTACAGTTAGAAATTGCATTGCTTTTTTCTAAGCAATATTTGTAATTAATATCTATGAAAAACAATAGGGGGAGTGAGGCTCCAAAAAAGCTACATGAATCTAAATGTATACTTTGACCTTCCTAAAAATTGTTTAAATTATTATTTTTTTATTATTTTCAAAAGATTTATCTACTAAAAATCAGTTATATATAATTTAAAAGTGACTTTTCTCCATCTCTTTGGAGACGAGATTATTAACTTGGGTCCCATGGACACCTACTACAGTCTTAAACCCACTAACCTTGTTTAAGAAAAAAAGTATGTGTGTTGTGCATTTCTCTGGGGAGAAAGTTCTTCGGTTTCTGGTTGTTTGTTTTGTGTTATATCTAAGATCCTCAACCAGAAATGGTTAAGAATCCTACCTAGGGAGCATGTTTTTCTCTTAACTCATTTTTGTGACATCTTTAATTAAACGAAGTATGTTCAACCTAAAGTTTGCCATTCCACCTCTACCTAGCAGTCTATAATCACAGCGTGGTACAGGAGAAAAAAGCCCCCCACTCATTCACTGTCTTTCTAGTTTAATAAATTTTCATCATTCATTATGCTGTTTTGAATTATCTAGTAAAATCTTGAGTATTGAATATACCTAATTGAAATAACGTAAGGTGTAATTCAAGTGACAATGGATTCAGCAGGCACTGTTCTTGAGCAGGAATTCTTGGATTATCTACTAAATACTGTGGTTTTCTCTTTTTCATTTTTGGAATCACTGACATCGTATAGTTGGATGGTTAGGTTTAAAAATACCTTATTAGGTGAGACCCCCTCTCTACTAAAAATAGAAAGAAATTAGCTGGACAACTAAAAATATATAGAAAAAATTAGCCGGGCATGGTGGTGCACACCTGTAGTCCCAGCTACTCGGGAGGCTGAGGCAGAAGGATTGCCTAAGCCCAGGAGTTTGAGGTTGCTGTGAGCTAGGCTAATGCCACGGGACTCTAGCCCGGGCAACAGAGCAAGATTCTGTCTCCAAAAAAAAAAAAAAAACTTATTAGTACTTTCAGAAAAAGCTAGAGTTAATTAAAAATAGAAACCATTTAAAGAATATAAAAGAGAGATGAAATTTTAAGTCACGTGACCATGTTTCTGTGCATTTACCTTTTAGCATTGAGATCAGATCCTTGGAGACATGAGCTCATTTTTCCTGGCTTAAACTAGGCAAATAAAATTAGTACTAAGAGTTTAACTTTCTATTCCATTTGCATTAATGAAATGCTAGCACCAGGCCCCATTTAAAACTTAGCACCTACATATTTTAGTTAAGACGCTCAAAATGATAGTATAGCTTTATAATCCTTCACTAAAATCATTTTTATGTTAGTCTGAAACACTCTTTATAACTGTTTATAACTCTTTATAACCAAAATTTGTTCTACCCATACATAGGAAATATGAGGAAACAGTAAATTATTTAGTCAAATCTTCCCTCTCCTTCTCTCCACTCCTCCAGCATTTTGAGCGGTATCTGTAAGAAAATTCCACTTATGTTAGAGTTCATTATTTTTGCTGTATTTAGTCTGCCTTGCATTAGTAATTTATATTTTTGACCATTTAACATGAGTCAGGTGAACACTTTGCATGCAGTTTCTCATTCAGTTCTCATCAAAAATTCCAGAGGTTGGAGTTATTATTACCTATATTTCACAGGTGGGGAAACTGAGGCTCAGAGGACAAGTCACTTACTTGCTGAAGACTACACAGATCGTGAATCACAAAGCCAGCCTGTCTCAGACTCTCTTTGCTTATGCGATAATTTCAATTTTAAATACTATTCTCTGTCATCCAAGTCTATCAAAATTCTGTCTATCTTTCAGAGCCTATTATATCCATCAGCCACTTACCCACTTTTTTTTTTAGCATTTTCTAATCCTTCTACCCAAAACGCTCTTCTCTCTTTCCACTGACCTTCACAAAACTTTGTGTATTCTTCTGTTGCAATGTTTGTCTTACTCCTCTCTGTAATTCAATTTGTAGTTATTTGTGGACTTGTCTAATTCTCCTTTCTTCTAAGTTTTTAATGGCAGGATTTATGCCCTATTCACTTTAAAACCCCGTGTGTACTTAGCAAAGTCTGCATAGTCATGAGCCACACAATAACATTTTGGTCAAAGACAGACCGCACATCTGCCATTGGTCCCATAAGATTATAAATGGAGCTGAAAAATTCCTATTGCTTAGTGACATAGCTGTCATCATAGCGTCATAGCCCAATGCATTACTCACATGCTTATGGTGACGCTGTGTAAACAAACCTACCATGTGGCCAGTCACATAAAAGTGCACACGGTAATGTTCTAGGACTTCATATTCACTCACCACTCACTCACCGACTCACCCAGAGCAACTTCCAATCTTGTAAGCTCCATTCATGTTAAGTGCCCTATATAGCTGTATCATTTTTACCTTTTACTATACCTTTTAGGTGTTCAGATTGATTTAGATTCACAAATATTATCATTCTGTTATGATTATCTACAGTATTCAGTACAGTAACATGCTGTACAGGTTTGAGACATAGGAGCAATAGGCTATACCATATAGCCTAGGTGTGTGGTAAGCTGTACCTCCAGGTTTGCATAGCACACCCATTTATGTTTGCCTGACGATGAAATCATCTAATGATAATAAATGAGAATAACATGGGTAATAAAAATTAAAAAAAACATAATGAATACTGCTAGGAAAAAAATCAGTACTTCTACAGGAAGAAGAGTGAGCTTTGGAACACAGAGATTGAAATTTACCCAGTGGAACTATATCCATTACATAATGATCAGAGTAGAAAAAAATTGTTGAAAAACTGAGTAACAAGTAAATGTTTAAATGCTCACAGATGTATTTGTGTTTACTGGGTCAGCATCTAAAAGATGAAAAGAGTTGATTTACGGAGGGAGAATGAAGGCTTGCAGATGTTGTATGGGATTTTAAAAGAATGAGGCAGAGGGGAGTTCTGGATTAACTAGAGCAAAGGCAAATTGGCTGAAGCAATTTATTAGAGCAGAATAAATGATCATCGTGAAAAAAATGAAGATTCTTATTAAAAATGAAGGAAACACCTGGCTGTCCTTTCATGTCTTTAAGTATTGGCTTAAGACTTCAGACAGCCATGCTACTGAGTTAGCGGCTTGCGCATGTGTGTGCGCCTCTTTGTGTGTACGTGTTCCATACATCACAATTAGGCATGCGCAGCCTAGAAAACGTGTGCCACAGCAAAATGCTATGGCTCTATTTGCGGAATTTCTGTGTATAAATATCATACAGCGTATAATGGTATTTGATTCTCACAGCTTTTGTGGCAGATTGTCCTTTCCAAAAATGGCCATAACAATATTTTTGGTCCCACATGTTCTATCAAATGTTTCCCCCTCTCTCTTCAAGCAGTAGTCTTATGTTTCCTCCTCTTAAAACTAACAGAGCCAGGGCACTATATGTAACGAAAATGTTTGTACCCCCATAATATTCTGAAATTAAAAAAAAAAACGAAGAGAGCCTTGTGGCTGCCTTGATTAACAAAAGATAACAGAAGTGACACTTTGTGATTTCTTGGACTAGGCTATAAAACATGATACACCTTCTGCCTGGCTCTTTCTTCAAGGGTTGTGCAACTTTGGAGCCTTGAGTCTCCATGATGGAATGACCATATGCACAGACCCCAGAGAGACAGAGAGAGACAGACAGACAGACCGACAGGGAGGACAAGCACCATAAGAGCCCCAGCTGTTCCAGCCCTTAGCTGTTGGAGTCTTGAGTCTTCACAGCTCAGGAATCAGATGATTCCAGCCCCAGCCACTGTCTGATTTCAATCTTGTGAGAGACCTTGAGCAAGAATCAGCCACCTGAGCCCAGAACCAAAAAGATAAAGCTATTGTTGTTTAAGCCACTAAGTTTTGAGGAGGTTTGTTGTCCAACGATATATAATCAGAACAGTATATTTCAGAAGACATTAGGATGTGTCCATTTGACAAACTAGTAAACTGATCAGAAAAGATACCTGCTCTCGGTTACTTAGTAAATCTGTATCATTGTTAGGGCTGGGATTAAAATTCAGAGTTCCTGTCTCTTGTTCACTCTAGTTGTAATGGGGAAAAACATCACAACATTCATTGGAATAAAACTTTACAACACACAATTTACTCAAAAGCTAGATTTTTAAAAAGCTGTTTATTGAGCCCGAATAACATAGTATACTATAATGGGTGTTCATTAGCTGAATTTATACCTCATATTAAAATGCTCTCCCAGATTAAAGCATTGTGCTTTAATTGTGTTTTTAAATTCTGATTGAACTGATGTACTCTTTAAAGTAGAACCTAAAGATATACAAATATCAATATTTTCCTACTTAGCAGTACATAGAAAAATGAAACAGTACTGCTAATGCTTGTGAGTAGTCTCACTGCTAATTAGCCACAATGTAGATAAACAATTTGCACATCATCATTTTAGGCTTCCTGTGTGCAAAGTACTGAGCAGAATATAAAACAACTGGAGAATAGTACCTGTCTTCAAAGAGTTTGTTATCTAGGTAAAAAGAGAAAATAGACACATATGAATGATGATTCAAATCACATACAAGCCAGAGGTAAACAAATTGTTTTTTTTTCATGCTATATTTAAGTGCTGAGAGAACCAAGAGTAAAGCAGTAGACAGAGCTTTTTGGGGGAAAAATTATAAATATCTAGCACACACACGAGTTTAAAACTCAAGTTATGAATTATGCATTTCTAAATATTTAAGCATTTAGGGATATGGTACTATATTCATTGTCCCTGTTGCTGAAAACTATTACCAACGATATGAAATTTGCCATATGAAACCATACAACAAATATGGTTGAAACATTTGAAATTACCAATTTTTGAGAGTTTTCACAGAAGTGGATATTTTATATAGTTCAACCTGACATGTCAATTGGATGGAGATCCTGTTCTAGGCTCAACTGACCCTATGGTCCTTCAGTCATTTGACATATATTCAGTCATCCTTTCAAAAATTTCTGTGATAAGAGAAGCAATTTGACTTGTTAATAAATACAAACTCTGTATTTATATTTAAATTCAAATATTGAAATGTTAATACATATAAACTACATTTTATTTTATCAAAATATCAGCATTTCCATCCACATTCTACATTTATAATTTTATAGTAGATTACCTGGGAGCATTTATTTTAAATTTTTAATTGCTTCCTTTTCCATTTTAGATATTTAATAAACATTTCCCATATTAAGATTTTTCTAAACAATTTACTAACTGCAACATTAGACTGAAGGACTAATTAGAAGGACTAATTTCAGGTAATTAACCCTATGCTCCCACTGGAGACAAGCATCATAGATAAACAATAATTTTATAATAACACTGTTTTATTTCCATAGTAAGTTCATTCAAGGAGCATGAAGTTCCTTATAGTCATTTTCTAAATAATCCTGAAAAATCCAGTAAATAGGTGCTATGATTTGAATGTTTGTCCTCACTAGAACTTATGCTGAAATTTAATTGCCATTGTAATAGCATTAAAAGGTGGGTCCTTTAAGAGGTGTTAGGCTATGAAGGATCCACCGTCATGGGTGGATTTAATGCCTTAATAAAAGGGCTTTGGGGCAGGAGTGCTCTCTCTCTCTTTGTCTCTGTCTGTCTCTCTCTCTCTCTCTCCCTCTCTCCTGCCTTCTGCCATGTCTCCAGGCAGCAAAAAGACCCTTGCCAGATGCCAGCACCTTGATCTTGAACTTTCCAGCCTCCAGAACTGTGAGAAAATAAATTTGTCTTCATCATAAATTGCCCAGTCTTAGTGCAAAGTGGAAAAAGACAGTAGGACATGAAGCTAAAAAGTACAGGAAATGAGGCCGGGCGCGGTGGCTCTCACCTGTAATCCTAGCACTCTGGGAGGCCAAGGCAGGAGGATTGTTTGAGCTCAGGAGTTCGAAACCATCCTGAGCAAGAGCGAGACCCCGTCTCTACTAAAAATATAAAGAAATTAATTGGACAGCTAAAAATATATAGAAAAAATTAGCCGGGCATGGTGGCGCATGCCTGTAGTCCCAAGCTACTCGGGAGGCTGAGGCAGGAGGATCGCTTGAGCCCAGGAGTCTGAGGTTGCTGTGAGCTAGGCTGACGCCACGGCACTCTAGCCAGGGCAACACAGTGAGACTCTGTCTCAAAAACAAAACAAAACAAAACAAAAAAAGTATAGGAAATGATTGAATTTTTGCATGATTAGGGTTTTTAGGATGGAGTTATTAATAGTCAGTCTCTGGCCAAAATAAGAAATACAAATTTATACTTTTGGGGGCATTTTTTAGGGAAACTGACTGGCTACAGAAATTAACACTTTAAAACTATCATATATCTTACAGTCTTCTTCTTATCAGTAATTTTTTAAAAAAAATTACAGTACAGATTTTATAAAATTTATATTATGCATATAGTATCACCAATTTTAGGCTCCTGGTTTATATATTTTGAAAGGGCTTAGAGTCCATCTATAATCATTATACTATCCCCATTGTCCAGCCTAACTAA
>CAUYSK010113826.1:0-24250 GCA_963575035.1 Avahi laniger
CGAATCTACAACTAAAGGACACGGGGAGCACTAAAGGGAGGGAAGGGCACACCTTTAACCTGCATTTGGGGAAGGCAAAGACATAAAGTGTAACTAGAATGTTTGTACCCTCACAATACCTTGGAATAATAATAAAAAAAAAACAGGTTACGATTGGTCAATTCCACTGAATGTTGTCTAGTGCTCTTAATTAATCAGCACGGAGACATTCGTTCCTCTGTTGTCCCTTTCCCTTTTTTTTTTTTTTTTTTTAGAAATGTCAAACCCAAGGGAGAAGCTTGCTTAAACTATTTATTCAATTCATTTCTTAGCTTGTGAGTTTGAATAACTTAAGTCTCTGGTGTGTACTTAAGTATCATGGGGATTTTAAGAAATGAGCCATTCTCTAGTTTGCTCTTCAGCATGTTGGCATATTGCATCTCTTTAATCCGTTGAGTTTACAGAGTAGACTAGCATAGAAACCAGAGGTGAGTATTACATTTATTTAGGCAGCATCAATTTCCATGAAACAAGATGACAGGAACCCACCACAGCTCTTCTGACAGCTCCCATGTTCCTAATATTGTTTATGAGAACATTGCTCATTATAGTGAATTGGTTCCTCTAGACTTCTTTTCTCCCACATGGCCTATTGGGTTGAGGTGGAATATGAAGGGTCAGTCTTCCTTAATGGACAAACAGTGACTAAGACTATGTTTACTAATAGTGGCATGACTAAAGTAAGTGGGGCAAAGGGCATTTGGAAGAGGGTACACACATATTTCATATGCATAAACCTATTCCAAAAGCTATTAGGTCCAGGAAATCTTTTCTGTGAATCTATGGATCCTATTTAGGAGTCAGTTATGGAAATTAAGTCAGAGTGACCCTACTTGTGTTTCATTAAATGTAAGTACATTAAGAGAGGGTCTTTTTCACCAAAATATGTTATTGTGGCACTTTGTTTATGCAGAACTTCACTTTGGATTTATTAAAATAAATGGAAATATTTGTTTTAGCTTGAGGATCACGTCTGGAACTTAATTTGCAAAATGTGTTCTCTACACTAGTTCACTGGTCAGAAAATGATTACCCTACTCCAGATGACTCATAATAATAATTTAATCCTCACAACAGCCCTATAAAGTAGGTACCATTATTCTTCCCATTTTTTAGCCAGAAGGGAGGAAGCTATAGTAGAGATCACAGGATAGACTCAGAAATCCGAAGTCAGACTATGTGGGTTTGAATCCCAGCTCTGTCACTCACCAGTTGTGTGACCTTAAGCAAGTTACCTAACTTCCGTCTGCTTCAGTTTCCTCATTTCTAGAGTGAGATAATAATAGGCCTTCCTTATACAGTAAAATGAGTTAATACGTGAAACACCTAAAACTATTACTGAGCATATTGTCAATCCTCAAAAAATGGAAGATCTTCTTTTTATTGTTCTGGAGTTAGGCAACCTTTTGCTAGCGGGTCAGTGGGACAAGTGGGAAGGAAAAATGTGGGCTTTATCCACAGCTCCTGAGGTGACTGTGACTCTGGTCAGGGGCAGGGGCAGAGGCAAGTGTATAGAAGGGTTAGAGAACACAGTCCAGAGGGAGTCAGCACCTGGGATGTGTCCCAAATGTGTCTGCTTCAGCCCAAATCTCCTGGAGTCCATGATATGAGAAAAGGCCTTTTCCTACGCAGACCAGGCTCCAGGAAGAGTTTAAAACTCTAAGGAATGTGTAAAACTACTAAGCTCAGTGAATCACAGGGAATTCATTTTTAAACTACTGCTTTACCCTCTTAATTTAGAAGTGACAGTTTACAAATCAACTCACTGATCATCATAGTTTTTCCTTGGGAGACCTGGAGCACAGTTGCTGGCTAACCTGATAGCAGAGTCAAAAACCTGAGTCGCTTGGGACCATCTTATAATCTTACCTTGTAATTTCTGATTGGATTTGATGTTATATTGTCATCACTTAATTTAAGTGATTTAAAAGTGTCTCCTCTTTACTTTTCCGTCATACTCTCAGGTAGTTTCTATAGCCGCAGCTACAGCATTTGTACCTTCCTGTCAGCAGCTTTGTTTCAGATATTCACATGGACACAGGCTGATTCACAAGAGTGCAGGACAAAACGCAGGATTTCTTCATGTTTCTGATTTTCTATAATGAGGGATAAGTGCACTTAGAGCAATCAACCCCTCGGAAAGCGAAGGAGAAATTTAACTGAACATAATGTGTGTTGCCTTGAGTGAGGCTTAATCTCGTGCTTCTCACTGCATGTTTGATTCTAGTTTCTTACCACACAAAGGGTTTCACAATGCATGCTGGAAGATGGGGCTCCGTCCAGCAACACTGGCCAATTAGCAAGGATTCATAAGGGCTCCTTAGTACAGAGAAATTGGCTAGACTTCTGAGCAGGTGGACTCAAGGCAATGCAGTATTTCTCCATTCATTCTTATAAATAATGTTTATTGAGAAAGCACCATTTGCCAGGCACTTTGCCATGCACAGCCAGACACATGCTCTACCTCTGGGGATGTGATAATATATTAACAGTAGAAATACAGACAATGAAACAAGCCATTCAGTACAGTATGATGCTGTGATATACATAAGAGGGACTCTTCAATCAGGCTTGATGATTTGCAAAGAAGATTGGGTGGCTAGGGCAGGGCTGGAAAGATTATTAATCTTCACATTTTTATATCTTTTCTTCAACCGTGCCCCAATCTGTAAGCAAGTCCTATTTTCAGAGTAAAATGTAAGTCCAACCACTTTTCAACACCTTTGCCTTTTTCGCTGTGGTCCAAGCCACCATCATCTCTCTGGTAGATTATTACAGTAGCCTTCTAACTGGCCTCCCAACTTCCAGTTTTTTCTCCTGTAGCAAATATCATAGATTAGCTCACTTGACTCCATTCCAACCCCATTCATTGCATGTCTTACTGCATGGTAGAGATTGAAAAGCTAGACTACATTTCTTTGCCTCCTGTCTTAATGGCTTAGATTCCATACATAGCCTCTGCCAAGTGAACAAACCTGCATGAGATTTGGAAGGGGAAATGAGCGGAAATCCATGGTTCTGTGATTTTGGGGTTTTGCTGGTGAGCATGGTCTTGGAAGCTTTTGCTTCTCCTGTGGCAGCAATAATAAAGATCCCAGGGTACAGTTCCTCATTTTAAAAAGCATGGCATGGGATATCCACTTTGCTTATAAATGGAGGATAAGGCAGTGTGGTCTTGGAGATAAAATTTATAATTATCTCAGCAGAACCAATGTGATCCTAGAGCCAAGTACTGAGGAAGTGGCTGCCTCACTCTCCACCCTCCTGATTGTGCCAGGTATGTGATGTTATCCAGGGAAACAGTCTGGAAATTCAACCTAGAGCTTGTTCTTCCAACTGTATTAATATCTTTGTAAGAACTTCCTGCTTAAATGCATTAAAGTGGTTTCTACTCTCTGTAACAGAACTCTACATTCTACTGTCTACACTGAAGATAAAGGAAATCTTTTCAAAATGGAAACCAGATCCTATAACCTCCTTGCTCAAAAAATTCCAATGATTTCCCATGATGCTTATAATAAAAGCCAAATGCACAATTTCCTTCCGCTCTACCATGACTCACTTGACTGAAACTCTAATCACATTCTTTTTTAAATTTCAAAATAAAAATATTAAGAGGGTACAAATGTTTTAGGTCAAATGGATTGTTTTTGTAATACTTGAGTCCTGGTGTGCCCGTCACCCAAAAAGTTATCATAATGTTCATTAGGTTAGTTTATTCCTCTCCCCTCCTCCCACCTCCCCCCAGTTGCTTTCCAATGAGTTTTACCTTTGTGCACGTGTGCTCATCAATTCCAATTTAATAGTGATTAGACGTGGTGTTTGTTTTCCTATTCTTGCAATTCTTAGGAGAATAGTCTCCAATTCCATCCAGATTGTTGCAAAGGTATTATTTCATCTTTTTTATGGCTGAGTAGTACTCCATAGTGTACATATACCACATTTGATTAATCCACTCATGAATTGATAGGCACTTGGGTTGATTCCACATCTTTGCAATTGTGAATTGTGCTGCAATAAACATTCAAGTGCAGGTGTCTTTTTGATAAAATGACTTATTTTCCTTTGGGTAAATACCCAGTAGTGGAATTGCTGGATCAAGTGGTAGGTCTACTTTTAGTTGTTTGAGAAATCTCCATACTGTTTTCCATAGAGGTTGTACTAATTTGCAGTCCCACTAACAGTTTATAAGCATTCCTTTCTTTCTACATCCACATTAGCATCTGTTGTTTTTGGGCTTTTTAATAAAAGCCCTTCTAAATGGGGTAAGGTGATATCTCATTGTGGTTTTAATTTGAATTTCCCTGATAATTAGTGACGTTGAACATTTTTTCATATGTTTATTGGCCATTTGTCTTTCTTCTTTTGAGAAGCTTGTGTTCATGTCTTTTGTCCACTTTTTTAAAGTATTAACATTTATCATTTTATTATATAATATCTATAGTTCTTTATAGTTCTCCTTATAATAATTAAATTCTTCTTCTCCTAGACATATTGTTGCATCCTTCTCTTATTATTAATTCAGGATATTATGGGGGTACATTTTGGTTACATTAAATGCATTTGCCTCACTCAAGCCAGGGTACAAGTATGTCCTTCCCCCATACAGTGTGCCCTGTTTCCATTAGCTGTGGGTTTACCCCCCACCTCCCCCTTCTTGACAGTTTTGCCTGCTTTTTAATAGGATTGTTTTTTCTTGCTGATTTGCTCGAGTTCTTTGTAACTTATGGTTATTAGCCCTTTATTGGATATGTAGCTTGCGAATATTTTCTGTAAGTTGTTTATTTGCTCTGTTGATTGTTTTCTTAGCTTTGAAGAAGGTTTTTAGTTTGATCAAATCTCATTTCTTAATTTTTGTTGTTGCCATGATTGCCACTGGGGTCCTAGTCATAAATTCATTGCCTGGGCTGATATCTAGAAGAGATTTTCCTACATTTTCCCCTAGAATTATTAGGGTTTCATGCCTTAGATCTAAGTCTTTTATTCATCTTGAATTAATTTTTGTGAGTGGTAAGAGGGTAGGGGTCCTGTTTCATTCTTCTGTATATGGCTATCCAGTTTTCCCAGCACCATTTATTGAATAGGGCTTCTTTTTCCCAGTGTACATTGCCTGCTTTGTAAAAGATCAGTTGGTTGTAGGTAGATGGTTTTATATCTGGGTTCTCTGTTCTGTTTGATTGGTATATGTCTCTATTTTTATACTAATACCATGCTGTTTTGGTTAGTGCAGCCTTGTATAGTTTGAAGTCTGGTAATGTGATGCCTCCAGATTTGTTCTTTTTGCTTAAGATTGCTTTGGCTATTCGGGCTCTTTTCTGATTCCAAACAAAGCGTAGAATTATTTTCTCCAGCTCTGTGAAGTATGACTTTAGTAATTTGATGGGGATTGCATTGAATTTGTAAATCACTTTGGGCAATATGGACAGTTTAACAATGTTAATTCTACCTATCCATGAGCATGATATATTTTTCCATTTGTTTGTATCCTGTGCAATTTCCTTCCTCAGAGTTTTGTAGTTCTCCTTGTAGAGATCTTTCACCTCCTTGGTTAAGTGTATTCCTAGGTATTTTCTTTGTAGCTATTGTGAATGGTATTGAGTCTTCGATTTGACTCTTGGCTTGACTGTTATTATTATATAGAAATACTACTGATTTATGTACATTGATTTCGTATCCTGAGACTTTACTGAATTTATTTATCGATTCCAGGAGACTCTTGGTGGAATCTTTGGGGTTTTCTAAAGACAAGATCATATCATCAGGAAAGAGTGATAGTTTGACCTCCTGTTTCTGAATTTGGATACCTTTAATATTCTTCTCTTGCCTGATTGTCCTGGCTAGGACTTCCAACACTATGTTGAATAGGAGTGGTAACAGTGGGCATATTTGTCTTATTCCAGTTCTTGGTGGGAATGCTTTCAACTTTTCCCAATTCAGTATGATGTTGGCTTGTCATATATGGCTTTTATAATTCTGAAATATATTCCTTTTATGCCTAGTTTGTTGAGGGTTTTTATCATAAAAGGGTGCTGGATTTTGTCGAATGCTTTTTCTGCATCTATTGAGATGATCATACAGTCTTTGTTTTTGCTTCTGTTTATGTGGTGAATCATGTTAATTTATTTACATATGTTGAAACATTCTTGGATCCCTGGGATGAAACCCACTTGGTCATGGTGGATTATTTGTTTGTTGTGCTGTTGAATTTGGTTTGCTAGTATTTTATTGAGGGATTTTGCATCTATATTCATAAGGGATATTGACCTATAGTTTGTTGTTGTTGTTGTGCCCATTCTTGGTTTTGATATCAAGGTGATACTGGCTTCATAGAATGAGTTGGGGAGGATTCCATCCTTTTCAGTATTATGGAATAATTTATGTATTATGGGTACCAGGTCTTCTTTGTAGGTCTGATAGAATTCAGCTGTGAATCCATCTGGTCCAGGGATTTTTTTTTAATCAGGATGGTTTTTTTTATTACTAATTCAATCTCACTGTTTGTTATTGGTCTCTACTTGCATTCTTGCTGTTCCTCAAATACACCAAGGACACTTCTGCCTCAGGATCTGGTGTTTATACTGTTCCCTCTACCAGGAATACTCCAGATAGGTGCATGGTTCCAATTTTCACTTAATTCCAGCCATCTCCTTCTAAACTAAAGTAACCCAACATCACTCTCTATGACAGTACCCTGTTTATTTTATGTAGAGCATCCATCATTCTCTGAGATCATCATGTTAATTTACTCTTTTTTTAATATGTCACCTGCCTCTCTCCACTAGAATATTAGTTATCTGAGGGTAGGGACTTTGTTTTACTTTTTCAGTGGATCCACAGGAAAAGCAATGATCCATACAGATTGAGAAAATACCTGGGACTTCAGGAGGAGGATGAAAAAATAGAATAGACTAGGGATTTGTGAGGGCTGCTGGGATGTTCAGGATGTTTTAGAAAGCAAAGCACCAAAGACTAAAAATTCAAATTGCCCGAGAAAGGTGATATTTCTGAAGAATAGTCTTATAATTGTGAGATAGAGATTATATATACAGGCAACATGAAGAACCGTTAGACCTCTGTCTGCAGTGGGTGTCATCATTGGCATCCAATTAGAAGGCTTTTTCATGACCTGATCTGCAGTCTATTTGTGATTTTCTTCCACAAAATCATGCACTTGGTTAGTCTGGGCCTCTGGGGAATAATAAAACAGGGTGTTGAATTCAGATCATTTGACGGAATAAAATTGCACTTTGCAAGACTTTGCTGTGTATTCAGCCCAGCACTATGCATTCTGGGATGGGAGTAAAAAGAGAAAGACACAACCCCTAACTACAAAGAGGGAGGAGAGATGAGATACTCTAAAATGAGGGTCAGGAAGATGACTAAGAAAGGACCAGCCTATAGAAACCAGATAGGATGGATTATCTGGAGAGAGAAGAGACCAGAAGAACAGAGTTATAGCAACCATGGCATCAGTGAACAGAAGACCCTGCAGTATTTTGAAACTAGGGCATAATTCAAATCTAGTTTGGGACAGAATTGACCAGACATTTTTATTCATAAAGCCAGAACCAAAGTAAGTATTAAGCACTGAAATGTTGATTTTCCATGTCCCTGCATCACCTGCATTAAAGTCTCCAGGTGTACTTGTTGAAAATGAAGATTTCCTCCACCTGTCATACCTTCTACTAGCAATGGCTCCAAAGATTTTGTAATTTAACAATCTTTCCTTGAAAGAATTTTTATGACACTAAGATTTGAGAGCCACTAGTGTCACCCATGGATAATTTGTCACATGAACAAGTTTTGGAATGAGTATGCTATCATGAATGAAAGCAAACTTTCCCACAGTGTGGTTCTTTAAAAGGTAAGGTCAGTTGTAAACAAGGAGAATCCTGTTAGACCATCTTCTTTTGAGATATTTAAGAATGGTGTGTGACAATCTTTTACCCCACTGCAATACTGCTTTTCCCACCAAAATACACATACATACCCAGAGGCTGTTCTAATATATGGAGGAGCATGATCATCTCCAACATCAACACTATAAAGGAGTTCAACTGTGGGAGTATGACAGTACAAGTAATATTTAAACTGTTTTTGTGAAATATAACACATTTACAGAAAAGGACATAAAAGTATATGGTATAAGGAATAATCATAATGTGGGCATTTCTGTAACCACTGTAAATATCAGATACAACATGACTGGTGCCCCAAGAAGTCCCTTGTGCTCTTTCCTTACACACATACTCCTAGTTATTTTGTATACTGTTATCATTGATTTATGCATGCCTGTTTTTGAACTTTATAAAAATGGCCTCATATAGCATATATTCTTGTGTGTCTAGTTTTTTTGGTTCAGTGTTATAAGATTCATACAACTTGTATGTAGCCAAGATTGTTCATTTTCTTTGCTATATAATATTCCATTTATTGATATACTACTATTTATATACCCATTCAACTAGTGTTAGAAATTGGATTTTGTCCAGTTTAGGACTTCTACAAGCATGGCTTTCTTGGCCATGTCTTCTGGTATATGTGTACATTGGGTTCTCTAGGCTAAGCACCTAGCAGTGGTATTGCTGAGTCTCAGAGTAAATATACTTTAAACTTTGAGGAATACTAACATATAATGTTTTTATTCAGTTCTAAATAGTTTATAGTTTCCTTCAACCCAAAGGTTAGTCAGTAATATGCTATTTTCCCCCAAACATTCAGATTTTCAAAGCTGTCTTTGTGTTAACTTCTGAATAAGCATTATGATGAGAGAGTCTAAATTTTACAACATTGATCATTTGGAATTTACAGAGACCTCCTTTTTTCCTAATCCATAGTGTATTTCTGTAAGTGGTTGATGTGTTCAAAGGAATTTGTATTTTTTGTTTGTTGGATGTAGAGTTTTATATCTAATAGCTCAATTTTATCGTTGTGTTTAGACCTTTGATGTTGCTGCTTGTTTTTGTTTGCTTAAACTTTCCAGGTTCTGAGAATGGTGGATTAAAATCTCCAATTCTAAATGTTAATGTATCTATTACTTCCTACACTCTTAAAATTTTTTGTCACCTGATAACATAGTGTAAAAATACAAGACCAAAAATTGACATAACTATGAAGAGAAATGATCATAGTTGAATAACATACCTCTTACAGTAATTGATAGAACAAGCAGGGAAAAAAAATCAGTAAGTATATAGTAGATTTGAACAAAATGATTAACAAACTTGGCCTAACAAAGAAATAGATCTGTGTGCATCTATAACTACTCTAAAATCTATATCTACATGAATATCTACCAAGTAAAAGGAAAGTACAATTTTTTCCAAGCGCATATGTAACATTTACAAAAATTGACCATATCATGTCTGGTCAACAAATTGCAAAGGATTGAAACCACACAGACCACAGCTAGAAATCAACAACAAAAGCTAGAAATCAACAACAAAATTCTAACTAGAAAACTTCTTACATGTTTGGAAATAAAAATTCAATTGAAAAAAATTGATGGATAAAAGAAGGAATCATAATGGGTATTTGCAAGCAATTTTAACTGAAAAACAATGAGAATCCTAAATAACAAAATTTGTGAGATACAGTTACAGTAAAAATTAGAGGAAAGAGAAGAAAGCCTGAAAATTAATGATTCTTCCCAAGAAGTTAGAAAAATGACAACATTGTCTCAAGAAAATAATTAGAAAATAAAATTCAAGCTAAATTTTACAGTGGCACTAAAAATATGAGGTACCTAGAAATAAATCTACTATAAAATGTATAAGACTGACACAAAGAAAATGATAGAACTTTATTGAGTATCACAAAACATGGCTGAAATAAATCAGGATATGCCATATCCATAGATTAAAAAATTCAATATTTTAAATATGTTATTAATAATGCTCCTCTAATTTATTGATAATTCAGTGCAATTACAACCAAATTCTAGCAGGTCCTATTTTGTGAAATTTGTCAATTTAACTCTAAAATTTCTATGGAAAATCAAAGGATAAAGAACAGTCAAGATACTCCTAAAGAAGAAGGTGATGAGAGGGTTTACTCTACCAAGTATTGTCTCATTATAAGGCTATAGTAATTAAGGCAGTGACATTCTAGCACAAGGACAGATAAATACATCAATGTTACAGAATAGGGAACCTAGAAGTGTCTCCACTCCGTTATCTTCTATGTTTGTTCCCTTCATCTTTAGGTCTTAACTGCAATCTGGCTGTTCACTGAGAACATAGCTTACCTTAAAGTTCTCTTCAGTGGAAACTCTGTTCTCTCATACAGTACATACCTTACAGCCAAAAGAAATAAGGATTTTCCTCACTCCCATTTTGCTTCTAGACCATTTCTCACCATTCTTTAAATAACCCCTGTCCTTTTGAGGTTTATGCCATCCTGCACTGCCACCTTCTGTGATTCCATCATGCTATTATCCATTGACCGTAGCCATCCACTGGTCCTCCTTTCTGCCGTACACTACCATCCTCCAGGTGATTTCAACATCTACATCAACTGCTCAACAACTTGATGTTCTCATTTCCAGTGAACTTCTCTATACCATATTAGCCATACTCTCCCACAGACACACTCTTGATTTATCCTTCACCCTAAACTACTCTACCTCTGACATCTAAAATTAAAATATCCCAGTCTTAGACCACAATCTCCTAGCCATGCTACTCTCTCATTCTTTTACTCCCTCCACATATGGTTTTTTTTTTATCTCTTTGAGACCTCCCATTCCTTGACCTCTTTATTTTCTGCCCATCCTCTTGCTCTTCTCCCTCTCCCTCCTCTCACCATTGATTTGGTTTGGGAGCATTCTCCTCTTTACGTTCTTTTCCTTTTCACACTCAGGCTTACTAAGTTGTTGATACATCCACTTCTACTTATTCCCCTATATTTTCAACACCTCCTGTGTTCCCACATCCAGTGATGGCTCACATCCAATCAATTGTTGATTCTCAATTCTACACACTTCTCAATATGCCTTCTGTCACTACCTTAGTTTAGGCATTCAGCAGCTCTCACATAAATTACTGTTATAGTCTGCATTCCATTCTTTCCCCTCTCTGATTTTTTCTCCACATTGTTTCCAGAGTGATATTTCCAAAACACAGATCACATCCCAAATTAGAGCCCTTTGATGACTTCTTGTAGCCTTATGGAGGAAGTTGAAAGTACTCAGTTTACTACTTTTAGTATATTTTTATTGGCTGAGTGAAGAAATGAAAAAAAATTTCTTGCTTCTCTCAAACTTCAATATGGTTCTAATGATACCACAGGAAAAGTAATAAAATTGTTTTCCAACATTTAGATTTTTTTTTAGCAAAAGACAAACCTAGATGCAGTATAAAAGCCTTTTATTTTGTACTTCATATTAGCTGTGAGTTAGCTAGATTGCTGCAAATGCTGCCAGAAACCTGTCATCTGGATATATCCTGGCAAGAGACTGCCTCAAAATGAATCCTTGAATTTATCAATGAGTCTTCAGAGAGCAAGAGACAAATTTTAATTTAACATGAAAATACTATTAGCAATATGACTAGTTGGGGTACATGATGACCAATTTTAAGGAGACTTGTCCAATTTGGAGCTTAAGCAAGTAAACTCCTCTGAGATTTAGAGTATAACACTGAATAATGTATAGACAAAAGTAACATCAATGTCATTGAATTCCCTCAGCCACTCACCTAGCCTCACTGAAGACAAAGTTCTTAGCCCTAGTGCATCTTCAAGGAGACTTTCAAAGCAGTCTCTAAAGCTAAAGTGTCAGGACAAAGTGTTTTTGAAAAGTGCAGTTACCCCGGTCATTACTTTTATTGTAAATGGACCCAGAACACAGAATACAGAAAGACTAGGGCAAAAGTTGGCAACCTTTCCATAGGGCCTAATTTCCAAATTGTTTTCATTCTTTCCCCCAAACCAGGGAGTTAGAGGCAGTTGTTCCTTTTCTTGGGGGGGCGGGGGGCAGTGCAAAGGACATCTTAAAGAAGACACAACAATGGGAAGCTCTTCCTGCCTTCTGCTCTCAGTTCAGACCCAACTCAGGCTGGAGGTTGCCCCCTTATAGCCCCACAGTCCCCTGGGCAGCTCTGCCAGGTCCAAGAGCAAGGCCATAGCATATAGAATAAATGGTTCCTGTCCTACTCCCTCACCATACCCTTCTTCAGATCCTCCCAATAACCATTGATGACAAGCAGGGCAGGATAGCAACAGGAAAAGGCCAGAGCACCCAGGGAAGACCCAAAGGTAGAATCTAACTGGAAACTAGCCAGCCAAGGTCAACCCTGACAGGACAGGCAGGGAAAAGCCAATCTCTCCACTTCCTTGGGGCCCTTTCCTCCTACAGCCCCTTCAGATACCTACATCACAAGCCTGTATGGAAGGACTAGACCTCATGGGTGTGGGCCACAATTAGAAGCTGGAAAAAATTGGTTTTCCAGGAGCCAGGGATTCCTGGGATCAACTATGGGGAGGTGCTTCTGAGCTCAGAGGGTTTGGTGGCAGGGAAAGCTGAGAGAGGAGCAGTAAGAGAGCTGTCTTGGCTGTTTGGTTTATTGCTACATCTCCAGCATTTACAATGGTGCCCGGCACATAATAGTTGCTTAGTAAAGTAAATATTGACTAAATGAATGCATGGATACATAAATGCATGAGAAAATGACTGTCAGAAAGGGTAAGTCTTCAACAATAAAGATAGCACAGAGAGCAGAGCTTATTTGAGCACCACCTAATTGGTTGGTATTACTACATGTACAAAGCTAGTGGACCCTTTGTGTGTAGGTTTTGGATATCAGATTTATTTTGTATGTAGGAGAAACGGCAAATTTCTCACAGGAATTTGGCATGATAAGAGTTGGGTTTTAGGAAGATTGATTTGGCAATAATATGAAGAATAAATCTGTGAGGAAAGAGATGAAGCATAGGAGAAAGTTAGGAGACTGGCAAAACTTCAGACATGTAGTAACGAAGATAATGATACCAAAAGTTGGCGAGAATATAGGGCAAGTAGAACTCTCATCCTTTGCAGTTGGGCGTATAAACTGTTACAACTACTTTGGAAGATAATTAGCATTATCTAGAAAATGTTGAACTTGGGAAGACCCTATGACTTAGAAATTTCATGTCTAGGCATATACTCTAGGTCCAGGTCTGCCAATACTATTGACATTTTGAGCCAGATAATTCTTCATTGTAGAGGGCCGTCTTGTGCATTTTAGGATGTTTAGCAGCATCCCTATCCTCTGTCCAGTAGATGCCAATAGCACATCTCTGGCTGTTACAACCAAAACTGTTTCCAGACAGTACTAAGTGTCCCCTGAGAGGCAAAATCACCATCACCCTCAGTTGAGAATCGCTGCTCTAGAGAAAATCTTGTACATAGGCATCAGAAGATGTGCATAAGAAGGTTCACAGCATCATAATTTGCAAAGGCATAAAACTAGAAACAACACACTT
Source organism: Avahi laniger (assembly GCA_963575035.1). Lineage (NCBI taxonomy): Eukaryota > Metazoa > Chordata > Mammalia > Primates > Indriidae > Avahi > Avahi laniger. Next base: position 13,504 of record CAUYSK010113826.1, read on the forward strand.
GTCCATCAACAGGAAAATAGATACATTGTGGGATTTGCATATGATAGATAACTATACAGCAGTTAAAACTTATTCCTACAGCTATGCACATCAACATGGACAATTTTCATAAACACAAAATTGGGGGGAGACAAAAAATACACGTAGTGTGATTACATTTATATAAAGTCCAAAAATGGACAAAAATATGTTAATAACATTGTTTAAAGGAACATACCTGTGCAGTAAATGTATTTAAAAAGTAAGTGAATTATTAACACAATTTAGGACAGTGGTTACCTCTGGGAAGGAATGAAGGAATGAATCAGGAAGGGCACAGGTGGGCTTCAAAGACATTGACCGCATTGTAGTTCTCAATCTTGGTGACGGGTATACAGGTTTTCATTTTATTCTGTTATATACCTTATATATATGCTATGTTATCTTCCATATACATGAAATAGTTCATAATTTGTAAGGAAATGATGGGGTCTAAAATAATGCAGCTAGAATGGAGAGCAGGGCACCAGAGGAAATAAGTAATTGGATGAGAGAGAAAAGAGCCAACTTTTAGGTGCCTGTTGAGTGGATGCAAGGATAGTTTTAAGCTCATTTTCTTCATAGATTTGGTTATGAAGTCAATGATTCCTTATGCTCTAAATATACATGACCCATTGCTTAGAGATCTAAATTTCATGCCTCAAAAACCAATCCTACTAAACAGTATGATTCACAGGACTTGATAATGGCATGTTTAACAAAACTCCATTGCCTCAGAATTCTGCCCACATAGACTTCCATTATATGTACTCATTTATATTTCTTAAAGTCATAAGTATGTGAAAATAGGGGGCTTAGAATAAGAGTGATTCTTCATCTCTAACTTAGTATCATTACAATATCCATAACAGGTACAGCAATCTGTTTCCAACTCTAATACCCCTGCACCCCCTTTTTCCCCAGTATTCACATTCCAGGTAGTAGAATAGAAGGAAAAGTTTCAATTAAATTCTTTCAAAAGACTGAGCCATAACCAAGGAAAATATCAAAATATCTTAGCCTTTCTTGACTGTGGCAAAGGGAGACAAGACAAGTCTTTCCCTAGAAGAAGCACAAGGTTTTCAAAGTTGAAGGACTTAATAAAAACATATTTTGCATATGTGAAAATAGAAAACCCCACAAACATCTAGAGAAACAGAAACGCAAGAGATATCCTGACCTAATTTAAGGACAAGCTCTCAGAGATTCAAAGAAGCCTGATATATCAGAGCTATAGCAAACCCCTGAGAGCAGCAAGTCTAACTTCAGCACAGGAATCGGGGAGGGGGAAGTGGGACCCAGAGAGGGAAAGCTGCTTGACCAAGGTCTCCCAGCTAACCAGAGGCAGAGCTGATGTTAGAATCCTTATCTCCTATTCCCAACTCTTTGTTGTTCTACGTCTTAAGAAAGAGCCATGGATATTGTTATTCTGAATGTTAGAGCTGGAAGTACCCTTCAAAATCATTTGGTAAAATCATCTCTTTATACTGGTGGGAAAACTTAGGCCCAGAGAAGAGAAATGACTTGGAAAACTATAAAGCTAGACCTAGAACTTCATCTGCAGACTTCAAATGCTGCATTTAGAAATATTTTTAGGTTTTTAATTCAAAATTCTCAGTTTTTGTTACCAATCTATCCAATAGCCGCAGAGTTTTAGTTGCAAGTGACAGAAATGCCTTTCAAAATGACTGAAGCTAAAGGAAAATTATTGGCTTAAATACCTGGGAATTTCAAAGGTATATCCAGTAGTTCAAATGATATTCGCTCACTTTTCCTCTCTCCTTCCATTTTTCAGTTCTGCTTTTTTCTGAGGCCTTATTCTCTCCTATTATAGATGGGATTCCTCGATGTAGATAAGACTTACATGGAACAATTTTAGAAACTCCAGTGAAAATCTCAAGGACTTTATATCTTTTTCAGGAAAGGGCTCTGATAAGCCCTTGTCTGGATCTTATGCCATTGCATTGACATTTCCTCAGTTAGGGTGGCTTTCACCATTTTGTCCCCAGCACGCTCTTGCCATGAAAAGGGAAAATGCCACTTTATTGTGGAATGGATGTTTGTCTTGGTAAGGCAGACATTATTGTCACCTCACTCATAACTGACTTTGAAGGCAAAAGGAAGTGATAGGTGGGAAAGGTAGGAGAACAAGGAGCATCACCTATGCTTTATCTTCATAGATCAAGAATAAAAGATTGGATCCCTTGTTTAATAAATAAATAGATGTGTGGCCAGTGGTTCTGCCTCCTATTTATTACATGACACCATTCATTCAGATGAAGTAACCTCTCCCCGACTCACATTTTCTCATGAGAACAATGAGGATAAGAATCTTTGTGCAGTCTGCTGCAAATGGCTGTGGTGACCAAGACTGTCATATTGCCCGATTCTGTGGAGGAGTGGCAGTCCCATCAGAACTCAAATGCCAGGATGATGAAACTAATGCTGGTCAATGCATGATTGAGTGCGGTGGACCTGGTTGTGAGAGTTCAATGAAATGATGAATGTGAAAGCATTCTGTAAGCTGTAAAATTTTTCAAAATTTATCAAAGACATTGCATCTGCCCTCAAAAAGCTCACATTCAAGTTGAATCTGAGAAGTAGAACTGCAAAGAGATTTTTTAATACATGGATTTGACAATCATGGGACTGGTTAAACACATTCTATAGGGCCGTTGTCTTTGCATCTGATTTTAGATCTTGAAGTCCACAGGTTAGGCAACAAGGAAGGGAAGATGAATGTAAGGTGGGTGAGAGCAAGAACAAGATAGGACACACAGACATACACTAGAGCTCACGGGATGAATATGTCTGTTCTCGTTGCCTCTGACCTTGATTGTATGGGTGTCCTGGAGAAGTTGGGGCTCTCTGTCATTGAACTAAACATGCAACCTCATCTAGAAGTCAGAGAAGCTGACATAGGATCCAGAGGAAGGTAGAGCAGTTGCAGCCCTGGCTGCTGCCTTACACCAACAAGATGAGCCAGGAGATATGTAACAGTGTTTATGAGCTATGAAATGACTGCTACTTCCTTTCTGCCTTGCAAAACTACCACAAGAATCTCTTCTGTGACCCACCAGAATCTACAGAAAAGGGAATTCTGGAAAATGTTTGTTTTAGGCACTTTGACATATTCCAAAGCCAAGTGCTATGTGGAGACATTGATGGGAACAACTTTCTGATTGGACGGAGAAGGTTTCAGGCAGGGGTGACAGGTTGAAGAAGGACATGGCTTGTGAGGTATGGGGTATGTTTGAGAACCAAGTAGCCCAGTTTTTCGGACAACTGGGCTGTAGTAATTGGCAGATATGAAGCTGAAAAGGAAGTTTGGGACAATGCTAAGCAACTCCTGAATGCTAGGTAACAAAATTATAATAACACCGTAATGAATGGAGAAACTAGTGAAGGTTACTGAGCAGGTGAGTGACATTTTTGAAAATTTAATCTGTCAGTAGGTACGAGATAGAGAAGACAAGGGGGATACAAGGGTAGGAGAGAAGCTTAATGCCAAACAGAGGACTTGGGCTCAATTTTGTTCCATCCTAGCTTTCAAGCATTAGACACGCATGGCAGGGGAACCACTCAATTGCTCTACAACACTTAACTGCTATCTCTTCAGCCCTTCTGGTCCTAGTCACAAATTACTCCTCATCTTTCAAATATCCCTTCCTGTGCCCAAGAGATCCTTTGCAATCATTGGTGATTATCTGATAACAAGAAAGGCAAAAATTTCTTGAGAGCATGGGTGCCCAGAGATATCTCAAAGGGTTGTTGGGTATTGGCTGCACACTTGAGTCAATTAAACTCTGTTCTTGAAGGCACAGATGAACATATTCACACATTAAAGGGGGAAAAAAAAGAATAAGCCCCCTACTGGTGTGAGACTTTGCAATAACTCTTCAGCTCCCATCTCAGCAGGTGGTGGAGAACAAGTGCCTCCCAATCAGGCCCACAACACTTAGTATGCAATTGGAAAGTCCAAGCAAAGAACGCAGCCCAGCCCTATCCCTGGAACTTGAAGTCCTGAAACGTACCTCATCTCACAGCCATGCCCTCTCAGCCATGCCCTTGCTCATCCTGTCGCCTGTGCTGAGTCATGGATCTAACCTTTCTAAATGTGGGGCCCTAGGCGACTACTCTTCCTCCCAGGGCCTTAGTTTCTTCATGTGTACAATTGAAATAATGACAATCCCTTCATTGCCTTACAGCTGCAGCGAGGGCCCCATGAGATGACAGCTATCAAAGCACTTGGAAAAATGTAAAAAGCTGTGCTTTAGGGGATGAGTCATCATTATGGATATTATAAAAGAATCTTTACTGGCCTCAGTAATGCTGTGGACCTAGTAGTTTTAATAAATAATACATGGTTCTTTCTTCTGCTGAAACTGAGGGTTTGAGTTGTGAGAAAAAAAATTTAATTAGAAAAAGAGACTGGGTAGCTTTTGTTGTGAAGGTAACACCACAGCCATCAGTGGGGGGGCTTGGGAAGGAGGAGTTACTCCCACTCACTCCATTACCCCCTCGCTACTTCTTTTTGGACATTTCTCTTTCCAACCTTTATTTCTCTGCCTTTTTTCTTTTCTTAACTGATCTCATCTCACAGCCCACCCCTGAAACTCTCCCCATTTCCCCTTTCCCCTAAACTTTCTCTCATTCTATCCTATTTATTTCTTTGTCACTGAACTCTCTCATTTGCCTGTCTCTGTCTCTGCTTTTCATTCTCTGTCTCTCTTAACCCTTACCCCCTTCTCCTTCCTCTCCCTCCCTCCTTCCTTCCTTCTCTCTTTCTCTCTCTCACACACACATACATACTCTTTTAAAAACCAATTTTCTCTGCTGAGAGGCTTCATAAAAGAGAGCCCACCAACCAGTGTTGCTAGGCAACCCATAATCATATGGCCAACCCCATATTTTCTGTCTGCATCTCCTTCAGAGCTTTGCTACTCAAACTCCATACTATAGCTCAGATTTAGCAAATCTGAGAAAAGAATAGATCTGGTTGGCTCATTTATAGTTGACCAAAGGTGTAGGGGGGGGGAAAAGTTAAGGAACTAAAAACTATTACAGGATGGCATAGAATCCTACATAACTGCTCTCCAGAGTAAGGGGTTCTTAACTTGGTATATATGGAACTCCTAGGTACACTATTGAGAAGCCACAGGGGTGAAACTGCCTTGAGAAATCATGCAAAAATCAAATATTTATCTGTGATTTTCATTGGTGGTGGTGTGAGGGTTCATAACTTTTATCAAATTCTCCAAGGGAGCAAGGCTTTCCAGGAAGTTCTTGCATGTATTTCTAACTCTTATTAAGTTGTCTGTGCTGAATGTTTTTCATTGCCCCCCACCTGTACCTACGCTTCCCACTTCTCTACCCTGTTCTGACCTGCATGGTTTACCTCAGTGGGCCCCCTTGCCCAGTGGTTTCAAGTTGGCTTCAGCCAATGGGAGGCTCCTCCAGGAAATGAGAAAGAAAAGTTAGAAGAGAATGAGGGTAGAGTATTTCCCTAGCTACTGCCCTGCTAACTCACCAGGGATTTGTGGTGCGCCTCTATAAAACATCACAGCTCCTGTCAGGCAGCCCTCTCCTTATGGCTACCATCTCCCTTTAGATTCTAGTAACTGATCCCTCCTCTCATTCCTTCATACCTAGAGAAAGTAAGGGCTACAGCAGTTAATGGCACCAGAGAACCTTGTTGGTTTCCTTAAGCCCAGTCTGCACATCAGTAAATTCTCTCTTTAATAAATCTTTCTCAAATTATCCAGTTTGAGAGAGCCATATGTTTCCTGCTGAGACCCTGACTAATAAAGGTAGTCATATAAAATTAGAAGGTCAAGGCAAGAGATAGAAATTTGGAAGTTATCCACAAATAGCAAGTATTTAAGTCAGTGTATCTGTTTTCAAAACCCAGTTTTAATGGCCAGAACACCCTGTTTCAGGTGACTTCATGTCATTCCACCTGGATTCATCGCTATTAATAGTACTGGGAAAGCATGACTGTTTGAGAGTTCCTGACCCTCACATAACAATTCCAGTGGATCACCTGATTGTATTTGCCTCTGTTGCAATAATGACTTGAGATTAAGAGCAAACCTTGTAGCAATGGGTGTTTCACCACTCTTGATTTGATGAGAGGTATCAAGACAGTTCTTTCTCTTTCCACCTTGCTCAGGTGTCCAGGAGTTTAGAGGGGTTTGGGTTGCTGAATGGTTGTAGGCAGGTATGGTTTTTGCCAGATGCTCCATCAGTGAGCAATGAGTTCCTTGAAACCTGGCTCTCTGGTGCGGGCCATTGATTAGGTTTTCCCCAATGAAACTTGATGGAGCCCCTTTCTGACTCCACTCCTAAGCCCCCTCTTTCCTCCCCAGTGTGTAGAATCTAGAGCAGATGAAGAAAGAAAACTAGGTTACAAATGCTTCAAAATCTTCTATCTTACTCCTGAATTTACGGATTTTGAAAAACTCAAGAGCCAAGATTTTGATACCTTTGTTCTCTGCTTAAATCCTGACAACTTCCCCTAAAGCTGTGGATGGGGTTGGAGAAGGTCTCAGGTAAAATCCAATGAAGCACAGAAGAGGAAAATGTGTATGTTGATGTTCTAGTATATTTTCTTGTTTCAAGAATTCCTGGAATGAGGTGAAGGCCACCTTATACTGGCTATCAATGGCATGAGCATCCAGGGTCTTTTAGAATCAGAAGTCCCCTGCCCTTTTTTTCCTGAATCAGGAGCCTTTTTTGAAATACGACTTGGAGGGCTGATTTTATTCACATAGAACAATGTGGGGGAAAAAAGGAAGGACAAATAATTTTTGGACTCTTCATATGTCTTGGAGGATCCTATTCGTAATTGAGGACACTATTTGAGAACTCATCTAAATTATATTAGACAAGATGATATATGACTCAGAGATTCCACTTTTCTGAGTCATTTTCAAATTTTAATTTTTCTGGTTTCACATCTAACATCTAAGTGGTCATTCTAGAAGTATTGTGTTAATAGTAGAGTTTGCAGCTGCTAGTCATGCTCACCTAATGTAATGGAAAAGACCAAGATATTTCCCTGACAGATACTTTTGAGCCGGTTTATAAAATCCCTTGAATTTTGTTGGAAAAGCCTGGAGAATCACAAAGCACAAATAGCATGGCACTATATGCAAAGAGTCCATATCTCAGGAAAAATTCTATCTTCTATGTATTGCCTTTGTTTACCCAGAGTTGATTATAAGCACTGTGGAGGTTTTTGTCAACCATCTCACCTATCAAAAATGTTTGAATAATTCTGGGATGAATGGAAGCACTTATTTATAACAGCAAATCAAGTATAGTGATCAGTATGAAAGAACACACTTTTTCAGATTCTTTGTACAAATATCTCAGCTGGTGATGTATTTATGTGTGTGTAAGAGGAATGAGGGTAGGGGTAAAGATAACAAATATATCAACTCCCTCTGAAATGTGCTTACATCTCAAGTAGGTGATTATGACATTTGGGTCCTCCAAGAAGCAGACACTAAGAAATGTAGAAATATAAGAGGGCATATGACATATATGAAAAATAAAAGGAGAATGAAGCAGGATTGGGCAGAGAGCACCTCAGACCTCAGTGCAGATCTAACAAAGTTTCAGCCCATCAAATGGGGAAGCTCTGGAGCAAACATTTTTCATTAGATGAATTCTGCATTGGGAAAAAAATGGCCAGGCCTTTGCTCAGTATTGCCTGGGGCCTGCCCAGGAACAGTCCTACGCAGGAACCAGGAACGGTGGTTTTGGCTTAAAAGCTGAGATTGATCCTGAAAGCACGAATAGCTGAAGGCTGTCAGCGCACTTCACTCTTTTCTAAATGGCAAGTTCTTCCTTGGAGAGAGATCCAAGCAGCACACCTCTGTGGCTGCCACAGTGATCCATTGAGTTTGGTGGCAGAAATGTCTTGGCTCTTTTATTCTGAAAGTATTCCTGTCATTCACCTTCTTTCACAAACACTTGACCCTGTAGTAATTTAGTAACATGAATAACATATATAGGACCCTGAGTTTTCAGATAAGTTGCATGCTCCTTATGAAGTCTTTGGTATGAAGACCTAGATAAGTCATTTGGTACCAGGGTTAATGCATACAGAGTAGGACCTCTGCTCCAAATATTGCCAGTGTCTAAGAGTCTTAGGGACTGTGGAGAATGCCAAGTTTAAAAGATCTCTGGAAGAACTCCAAATATTGGGAGAGTGACAGGTCCAGAGGTGCAGACCCCCAAACGATCTCTCCCATAGCCACAAAGAGGTACCTGGGCTACAGAATGCAGTCCTACAAACCTAACATCTTACAGAACTGACTGGGGCATCAGGAACGCTCAAGGCCAATATAGATTCTCTCTTCTCAGGGTAAGGATTCAAATCATAGTGTTTATAGGATTTCCATGGAGGCTTTCATCCTAGTCACCTATTTCAGAACACACTAAGTGCTTGGGGCTCTAAGACTCCACAGAGCAAAATCTTCATAAAAATATGGTTTCTTGGATGACGATCTGGGAAGTTTTGCTTCTGTGTTTTTGGTTGTACATTTATCAGCCTCTGTGGCATATATTTGTAGTAAAGACACTTCTAGAGAAACTTTTCCTATGCCTATTCCGCCAGCTTAACACAACTAGTGTTAGTGTTAAGCTCCTCTAATTCTAGGGTATGATATTAAATAATTTGCATGGGCTCATTCCTCATAGCCTAATTGACTCTAAGCTGGAATGAAAGAATTTGGTCAACTCATTCCATTTGGTGTATGAACAATTGGAGTGAACTCTGATATACTGAGCTAACAGTACTAATGATATCTAATAATTATTGAGCATTTATCATTTGCCAGGTACTATGTTAAAACCATTACACGATTTTTCGCATTTAATTCTTCAGCTATCATGTATGATATACATAGTTATTATCCACATTTTACATATGGAAAACCAGAGACACAGAGATTATATAACTTGCCTTAATTCATACTGTCTGCTAAGAGGTAGAGCTGGGATTCAAACCCAGGAAATTCAGCTCTACAGCCCATACTCTTAATAACTACACTGTAATTCAGGCTGTTACCTTAGATGAAGAGTTTGTAGCCCATCTCAGCCATGTGGAGTGAATCTCTCAGAAGATGCAGGAAATAGTAAAGGACAAGGAACAAATAATTTAGATGGAAGTCATATTTAGAAGCTCAACTCTGACTCTACTGGGGTGAAAAGATATTCGGCAGTCCTAAAAACTGGAAGTGGTAGTGAGAACCAGGCAAGCTAGTGAGAGAATGGTATGGTAGTGGTAGGTACAGGTAAAGGACTGCTCATGGTGTACACCTTAACCCACAAGAGCACTACAAGGCATGCTCTGGCAGGCAATGTCATTTTACTCCCTACCCGGCCCTGGGTAGAGTGTCATGCCAAGGCAATGGGACAGGAGTATCTGAAAGTCCCTAGTACTAAGAGCTTACTTGTGCATAAAACTATGGCAAACCCTAGTTCAAGCTGAGCCTAGAGTGAAGTCTAGAGAAATTAAGAAATGTAAGGAGGAGCAAGCAGATGCTGTAGGTCCCAGCTTATCAACACATAGAATCCAGAACTCAGAAAGTCAAAAAGTCCACAAGATCAACACCAGCAAGTAAGTTAAGTGTTGTTCCAAGACAGAGGATGTTTTGGCTCTTCTCAGATGCAGACTACTTTTTGAATTAGGCCTTCTGAAGCCAGCAGGTGTGAATTACAGTCAGAATGCAACAAGTCTACCCTTGAGTAACAAAAGATATACCAAGATCCTCTCATGACCAGACATAATGCAACTGTCAATGCTACTTGAAGTTTATTCATGTTTTTCACATATCTACTTATGATTTTAGTTGTATTTATATAGAAAAGCAAAGCAAATACAGTACTTTTTAATTTTACATTAGGCGGTAACTGAATCACCACATCAGTGTCAAAACCAGTTTTGGTTTTCAGTAGATTCATCCTTCACAAGAAAGATAAAAGTACAATTTTAAGTTTGACAATATTGAATTAACATGGTTAAGAAGTTGAGTAATAAAGCCAAGAACAAAAAATTTCCTCCCAAATGTAATATCAAGACAACAAAGGTAGAAATCAGAGACAGGTTCCCATGAGAAATAAATTTTCTTATAAAACATAATTTTAATAGAAGTATATTCAGATGAAGGATCAGAGTCGGGGGCTTGGAAGAGCTTTAGGAAAGTACATGTTAAGCTGTTTAACTCAGAGCAAGCATTGATAAGCAAGTAAAGAAACATCCATTCTCAAACTTCACTCTTCCCAGAAAATAAAGAGAGCTAGCCTCCTTAGTTACTCTCTTTTTAACTTGGACCTGACCATCAGAAAAGCAAAAGAATCAAACCAAGGACCTGAATCTGTGTTTTTGGAATGAGATGATGTCAAATAACAAATTCTACTAAGTTCACTGAGTGCCTCTTTCACCCTCTCTTCCTTGTCCTTCTCCCTCTTTTCCCCTTCTACAGCCTCCCCTGCTCCAACCCTTGACTCTTGCTAATGAATCTTAGAGTAGTTAATACATTCTATTGCAAATTGCTTTTGGCTTCCTGATAGTGACTGTTTTTTTTTTTTTTTTTAATTTTTTAAATTTATTTCAGCATATTATGGGGGTACAGATGTTTCTGTTACATATGTTGCCCTTGCCCCCACCTCCCTCCCTAAGTCCGAGTTTCAAATATGTCCATCATTTGGGTGGTGC
>CAUYSK010113827.1:0-17965 GCA_963575035.1 Avahi laniger
TTGCCTGGCAGAGGGGGTGGTTATGTGTCCCGGATCACAGTTCTACAAGTGGTCTCCCTCAGTCACCCTCAGTTCCCCGTCATCTTGGTGGACAGCGCCGACGACTGAATGGAACAGGGCCCCCGGAGACTGCCTGGAAACTCAGCAGAAATATCGATCTTTCTCCCTTTTCCGCCCTTTCAGAGGCGGTGCTTGAGTCACCGGCTGGGACAGACTGTCCGCAGATTTGGGAGAAAAAGTGGCTTCATGAGCTACTCTCCTCCTCGTAGGATGCAACCAGCTCTGCCACCGATGCAGTGGCTATGACTCAGGCTGATGCCCGGGCAACAAGCCCCAGAGGCTGCAAGCTTTGGGCTCCCCGAATGGTGGCTGCCCACCCACTGCTAGTCAGCACTGGAGCTGACTGCACTGGGAGGGTGTCCGGAGCTGGTGTCCACCATTGTCGTCTCCCAGAGCTGCCTCCCATAGCTGCCCACTGAGCCCACTGCCCTTCCTACACATGGTGACTCTGGACAGATCCGCGGGAGGACTCTGTGCTGTGTCCCTCCCAGTGCCCACTGAACTTTCAGTGATTTCCACATGCAGAGCCTCTTTTATGGAGTTCTCCTCCCCGGATCTGATCCTGGCAGTCTCCTGTGGCAAGAAGCTGCCTCCAAACTCTCCCCTGTGGGCTTGGGCAGCGACCAATCTGGGGACCGCCCGCTCGGACCAGTCCCTCCCCTCCAATTCTGACCCAGTGCCATGCTCCGGTAAATTCAAAATGGACCCGCTCCTGTCTCAGCTCCCCACAGCTTGTCAGTCTGTGCTACCACTTTGCACTGACCTCTGGCACTTCCCTGCCTCCGTGGGAGTGGGGTTTGGTAAAAGAAGAGTCGTCTTCCTGGGAGTCAGATCTCACTGCCCGGGTCAGGTCACCACCGGCCACAGCCGGCCCACGCTGCACTCCCCACTGTTTGTCCCGCACTCTCTGGTATTTGTGGTCGCTTCTCCAGTTCACCTTTTTTTTTCTGCAGCACTGCTTGTCCCTCACTGCTTCTCTGTAGATTCACGAAGCTGATCCTATGGGAGAGTGCCTCACTCTCATGTGGGTGTCCGTGTTCTTCACCTCCCTCTCTGGGAGCAGAGAGCCAGGAGGTCACCCCTAATCCACCATTTTCCTCCCATTCCAAGAAAAATTTTTAAATAAAGGTAATCAAGGATCAAATGAGAAACCAGGATCACATGACAACAGTAGACAGCAAAACGCATCTAGGCATGCAAGCTTTCCTGATGTTGACTGAAGAAGCATCCCATATTCTTCCAGTAAGAAACTCAATATATGTGGGAGCCAATCAACCTGGCTGCCTTCCAGACCTTTCCTAGAAAAAGTCCAATCAAAGCCATCAGCTTATGGACTTTCCAGAACTAGGAAAATGCCTTCAGCAATGTCTTTGGGAGTATCACAGACAAAATAAAACCTTCACAAATGATTTTGATGATAAAGAACTTACATTTGAAGGGAAACTGGGGAGAAAGATGTATAGAAGTAAAACAATTGAATCGAGCCTTTCCTCTGAGTTTATCTCCATGTTTTAAACAGTTTGTGCAAAATTTGTATTATCATTTATAGCAAAATCAGACTATGAGAAGGTGTGATGACACTAAAGAACATATAATAGGATCCCCAAAGCGCTGTCTGTGCTGTATATAACTGTGGCTCTAAGCTTCAGCAATCTCAAGAAGCCCTGATCATGGCTGTTAAAGGAAAGTGCCACCTCCTCCCCTGAGCCCTGGCGGAACATGGCCAAAGAGCATCACTGAGAATGAAGACAAATGGAAAATGGGAAGATTATCTTTTTATCATGAATTATTCACTTATAAAGAAAAATTTCCAGTCAAATACTGATACACAAACAAAAAGTACTATTAATTTCCAAAATCTCTGAAGAGGCTAAAAGACAATGCATTTTATACAAGTCTGGTGGCTTATTTAGAGAAACACCAAAAAATTTGTTAGATGAGAAAAACTTTCTTATACTATGCTTTCTTATAATATAATATCCTTGCTAAAGAATCTTCTTAGTGTTCTTATTTTCTTGTCATTTTTCTTAATTTCCGGTTAATTTTGCCTTTAGGCTTTTCTCCATTTATTCTTGTGCTTCTTATGACTCTCTTTTCCAGAGAATTGAACAAAAAATAATGTGAGCAATATAATTTTTTAAACCCACAAAATACATACAGCCAATAAAAAGCTGAGTGTACAAACTCAGGTGGGAAAAAAATATAACTTTCTTTCTTTTCTACAAAGCAATGTAATTTGTATTTTGGTCTCCTATTCTCATTTCACAGAGCTAGTGGTAAACTTAACCTTATTCATTTTGGGGGTTTTCCTCTCATGACCATCTCAAGGTTTCTAAGGGCTTAAACATTGTCAAAATGGGATGGTGGACACTCTCTGATTATCAGAACATTGACTTAACCTAGTTTCCACTAGGATATTTGCTGTCCCTGTCCACATGAACCCCTCAGATCCTGTGGATCTCTGTTGCTTCTGGGACACACTTGGGGCACAGACATCTTGTCTCAAAACCGCTCTTAGTTCCATCTGCTAGAATGCATCCTATAACCATTTCTCTCTCTAGTTTTGCCACCTCCTTGAGCAGGAAACATAAAAGTGGATCCTCTAGCTCAGTCGAGCTATCATATAACTGCAGCCCTGGTTGGTTTCTTGACTGCAAACCTCATGAAGGGCCTAGAGCCAGAACCACTCAGCTAAGCTCACTCTGGTCTCTTCCTTCCAATAAAAGGAGAATCATTTTTTAATCCAGGATAAATTCTTCAATTTGTTTTTAATACCAAGACATTTTCCCCATGCATTTTACTTCTTTTTACCAGCTTTGCAAACTCCCCCAAATCCTCCTATACCTGAGGCCTTTGAAAAACAATGACCAAAAAGTATGGCAGTTGCTTCTACTCACTCCTTACCCCTTACCTCCCTGAGGCAACTAGGATGCAATGAAATATGCTTGATAGGAAACAAGGAAAAAGGAGAAATAGAAACAGGGAGAAAAACTTCCCACATATTGGCCCAATCTGACTTGATATGGGTATGTATAACCAAGTTCTGTTGATTCTTCCCCTCCAACACAGGTAAAAAGATCATTTATTTCCATACAAATGAAAAGCTACTTGGCTCTCAACAAAGATCAGGAGATTGAAATTGAAGAAAACAAAATGAGTAAACATGGAAAGGATATCTGGGGTCAAAAATGAATAACTCTCTGCATACTTACCCAGAATTAAGAACTCGTATTTCAGCATCAAATAGATCTGGGTTAGAGTTCTTACTCTTCCATGTTCTAGCTCTCTAATTTGAGGGGAGTATTTTGTCCTTGGCAAGCTTCAGTCCTATTTATATTATGGGAATAATAATGGTACTACCTCAAAAGTTAATGGAAAAATTAAATAATGCATGTAAATTCCTCAGCAGAGTGCCTAGCATAAATTAATAACTAAAACATATATGTAAAATAAAAAGATACCATGATATAAAATGCAAAAAAAAATGAATAACTCTGTTCCCCAAATTGCAAAGACAAATAACCTTAAAAATAGAAACATGACACTCTAAAGAGCAAATCTTACTTATCCAAAAAAGACAAAGACTCAGAAGAAAGAGCTAATAGAAGACCTGCCAGTACAGCACAGGAGAGACTAGACCTCATCGCTGTGTCATTTTTTAATGTTTTTGGAATAGTAGCCTTAAATGAGTGGTGGCATTGCCCCACCTCTCATTGTGACATTGCCCTCACTTTATTTTATTTTATTTATTTATTTTTAATTTCAGAGTATTATGGGGGTGCAAACACTTTGGTTACATAAATTGTCTTTGCACCACCCAACAAGCATGCCTATCCTCCACACAGTGTGTACCATATCCATTAGGTGTGGATTTACCCCCATCCCCTCCTGCCCCCTCCCATCTGCCTGACACACCATGCATGATACTTCCTATATGTGCACATTAATGTTGATCAATTAGTACCAATTTAATAGTGGGTACATGTGGTGTTTATTTTTCCATTCTTGTGATATTTCACTTAAAAGAATGGGCTCCAGCTCCATCTAAGATTATAAAAGAGATAGTTCATCATTTTTTGTGGCTAAGTAGTACTCCATGATATACATATACCACATTTTATTAATCCACTCATGTATTAATGGGCACTTGGGTTGCTTTCACATTTTTGCAATTGTGAATTGTGCTACTATAAACATTTGAGTGCAAGTATCTTTTTTATAGAATGTCTTTTGTTCCTTTCAGTAGATATCCAGTAGTGGGATTCCTGAATCAAATGGTAGCTCTACTTTTAATTCTTTGAGGTATCTTCATACTACTTATTATAGAGGTTGTACTAGTTTGAAATATAAGAATGTTCTTATCTCTCCACGTCCACACCAACATTTGTTGTTTTGGGACTTTTCGATAAAAGCCATTCTCATTGGAGTTAAGTGATATTTCATTGTGGTTTTGATTTGTACTTCCCATTTGATTAGAGATGTTGAGCATCTTTTCATATGTGTCTTGGCCATTAGTCTATCTTCTTTTGAAAAATTTCTGTTCATGTTATTTGCCCACTTTTTAATGGGGTTGTTTGATTTTTTTCTTGCTGATTTTCCTAAATTCTATATAGATTCTAGTTATCAGTCCTTTACCATATATATACAGCATGCAAATACTTTTTCCCATTCTGTATGTTGTCTATTCACTCTAGTGATCATTTCTTTGGTTGTGAAGAAGCTTTTTAATTTGATCAGTTCCCATTTATTTATTTTTGTTGTTGCTATGATTACTTTTGGGGTCTTGTTCATAAATCCTTTGCCTAGGCAAATGTCTATAAGAGTTTGTCCAACATTTTCTTCTAGGATTCTTATGATGTCATGTCTTAGGTTTAAGTCTGTTATCCACTGTGAGTTGATTTTTGTTTGAAGTGAGAAGACCCCGTATAGCTAAAGCAACCTTAAGTAAAAAGAAAAAATTGGGAAGCATCAATTTACCAGACTTCGAGCTATACTGCAAGGCTATAGTAACCAAAGCAACATGGTACTGGCACAAGAACAGAGACATAGATCAATGGAACAGGACTGAAAACTCAGATGGAAAACCATCATCATATAGCCATCTGATCTTTGACAAAGCAGACAAAAACACACTCTGGGGAAAAGAATCTCTATTCAATAAATGGTGCCAGGAAAACTGGATAGCCACATGTAGAAGACTGAAACAGGACCCTCATCTCTCACCTCTCAGAAAAATCAACTCATGATGTTGATTCTTAATACCTCTGTCCTCTTCACTGTTTTTCACTTCACTGCCACCATGTTGGTTCAGAACCATATCACTTCTTATCTGAAATACTACAAAAACCACCTAGCCCAGCCTTCAGAGACAGTTTTCTAACACAAAAATCCAGTATCAGCATATCACTAGCCTGCCTGAAATGGTTCAAAACCTTTTGGCTGCTTTCAAGAGTGAATTCAATCTCCTAAGCATGACACATGAGATTCTTCATGAGTCAGTTCTTACCTTGTCTAGCCTCATCTCTGGCTAATCCTCAGCATGTATTCTAGAATATGCCCTAAATCATAACTAACTGGAAGATGTCCTGCTATTCCAAATCTTTCTGTTTTTATCTGTGCTGTTCCCTCTTCCTAGAACTCTTTTCCCTCCAATCTTCTCATGTTGAACTACCTTGTCCTTTCAGACTCTCCTCTGGGATCACTCTCCTGGGGAATTCTTCCCTCAGATCCCCTCATCTGTCATTGGTGAACCTCTTTTCTGAGTGTCTAGAGCACTTCATGCAAACCCTGCTGTTATTATGTTTTAGAAGCATTGGTTTGCTAATCTCTCTCTTCCCCAGCAGGCTGCCAGCTCCTTGAGATCAGGAATTCTCTTTCCTCCCTGAATCCCCAGGACCTAGCGCAGTGATCTACAAATAGTTAATGTTCAGTAAACAATTCTGGAATTAATATATAATCATACAAATTACACTATTAAGATAAGGTTAATTTCTATATTATATATCTAGCACACTGGATATGTCAAGCAAATTAAAATAATGATAATAAGTTTTTCCAATCAATTCTAAACTCACTCACTAGGTTGACATTTTGATTTATTTTTTTCTAAGAACATTGCTCTTATGTTAGCCTAAATACCCAGAGTTCTTGATTCATCTTTGATGTCAGTAACAAGGTCCTATATATTAACATTCTTATAAAAGCAAAACAGAATAAATGAAACAAATATAGGCATAACTCATATATTACATTATATCTTAGTGCAATCTTCTCCTTTTGGGGAAAGCTGATTGAAAGTTAAATGGATATAGACATTTAAATTATACCAAAAGGAAGTCAATGGATTGCAGACTTATTCCCATATCAGACTATCTTTGATAGACTGTATTAGTTATCATTACATAATACTTCTCAGCAGGCCATTGTGTGCTGTATATTTTACTAGATATAATATTATGTATTTATACAATTACAGGATGATCACTATTTGGTTATTTTTTTCAGATAACATATTAAGTAAGCTAAACAAAGAAATTCAAATTAAGATGTTTACATTATCTAAATGAATACAGTATTTAATATTGTAAAAATTAATTGGACCCTTTTTACACTTTTTTATCCTTTTTTTCATTTAAGCCCTTAATTTTGCTATCATTGGATTAGCTGTCAGATATTCCTAATTAAAGTAATCTCTAAGTATAGTGGAGATAGAATTTTTCAATGCTGGTATAATGAAAAGGATATGGTTTATGTTGTACATATCTCAGTTCCCTTTTAAGTGTACACAGCAAATATTCAGTATATTGGGGGTCAGAAAGCATCTGCCATTAGACAGAGGCTGACACCTGTGTGTAATTATCTAGCGTGATTAATGAAGAAGGAGATCAAAGTTTCATGCAACTTTAATTTTATGCTTTAGGCTTAATGTGGAAAGGATTTGCACAGGGTAATAAAGGAACATAGGTTCATTCTAATAAGCATGACAAATGAATTTTTTAAATGAGTTTGACTCATTAGCTAGGCATATATAAACCTAGGTGACCCTCAGTGCTCCAGCAGAATTTGGGGATAATCTTAATGCCTAATTACTGGTTGTGTGATGATATTTCAACAAATTAGTTCCTTTATGAAAGGCAAACACACATAGAAGTATTCATGCTGAGGTATGACAAAAACCAAAATGCTTATAAGGAAAGGATCTTGAGTGCAAAAGCTAAATCATATTAACAGCAATTTTCCACAAGGCTACATTTTTAACATCTACTGTGGAGCTCTGTAGACACTTTGACAAGAATGACATTTTGGCAGAATTAACAAACCAGGAAAAGAATGTGTGCTCTAGTCTTGACATGAGTGCTATTGAAATAAAAACACAGAGAACACTGGATGCTGTGTTCAGCTACAACATGCACTTCTGAGACGTTGCTGATTCAACTTGATGTCAATGTCCATATTATAACAAGCTGGCCTGGTGCCTCAAAAAAATAGTATGAAAGTTAAATATCTTAAATTAAGACAAAGTACTTGTTTTCTTTTAAGTAAGACCCAAAGCATAACATAGTGTAAAGAAAAACAAAAAAAAAACAAATAAAATATTGAGTTAATAGACTATGGAGTTTAGAGCAAATAGAAAATAACTTCTTCTGGAATTTTTTTCTGAGACTGGATAGTTGACACTTTCTAAAAAATAAGTTTCTTATTTTTAGGAAACTCATTTTTAAAAATTTTTTGGAATAAAGTCATGATGGAACCGGAGACTCAGTGATCAATAAGGTTCTCAATATGTTCCAGATCACTCGAAAGTCATTGTTTTTCAGGGTTTTTTTCCAGCAAACATGAATCGGGTATTTATACTGTGCTAGTGCTGAAGGAATACAGATTGAACCCTAGACCTCATCTTCAAGGAGTTCAAAAACTGGTCAGAGAAGTAGAAGTGTAAACCACTATAATGCAGAGCAGTCATGCACATGTGCTATAGGATAGGAACAAGCTAAGTGCTGTGAGAATCCAGGGGCACAAAGCAATTAGCAATTCCTGAGCTTGACAGAAAGAAGGTCTTAGGAAGAATGTGCATTCATTCACTCATTCATCAAACATTTATTAAACTTCAGTAATGAGCCTGGCCTGTATTAGACACTGACTATATATAGATGAATAAAATATAATTCCTGTCCTTTGAGATCTCACCATCTTTACTTGCATTATATCAATGAATACTTTTCCTTGGCTTCAAATAGAATGTAATGTCTAGTCAGGAGTATAGACTTCATGGAGTTTATAATCTGATATATTGAAGTATATTCAATATATTGAAGTTAAAGGATAATCATGATACTATGAGATAATAAAAATAGCTAACCAACATTTATGTGTTCAAATGAATTAATCCATTTAATTCTCATAATGAACACCTGAGATAAGCACTATTTTAAGCCCTATTTTAGAAAGGGTGAAATAAGTAGAGAGAGAGAGAGTATATACCCTCCCCAAAATCAAATAACCAGGAAATGACAGGGCTAAAATTTGAACCCAGGCAATCTAATTTGAGGGCCTATGCTCTAGTGAAGATGTACATCACCTCTCCAAGTTCTGAGATGACTGAAGTGGAATGCTCAGAGATGATAACTAATTAGAAGTGGAAGGGGTGCCAAAGACTACCTGGAAAAATAATATCTACATTGACATTTGTTAGTAACACAGAGAAAATGCTTTCTGAAAGATGGGCATGGGGAGCTAGTACAGGATCCCTTGTATTTGAACCAAGACTAAGAAGAATGAATAGAATTTGGATTTGGAGGAAAGAGAATGACATTCCAAGCTGAAGGAACATCACAGGTAAAAGAAGAAAAGCTGGCTTGACTATTTTCTCCCCCGTGGTAAAGCTCTTATACTTGCTATACAAATAGAAAATAACAGAAATGTATTATCTGATATAAAAAACAAAACAAAACCCTGGGAAGGCAGCTCTTTCTAAAGGATATTGAAGACTATGTGAATAGTACTTGACTTTTAAACACCTCAACTTGCTCATCAAGCTTCAGAATTACTTAGATCCTAAGGACCATTGATTGTAACATTTTTCCACTGCAAAAGGGTCAAACCACAAAAAAAGTATCTTTAAAAAAATTCTTTCTCAGATGTAGACAAAATAATAATAGCTAATATTTATTAAGCATTAATTCTGTACCTGGTTTGGTCCTATGCACATGATATGAATTACTTCAGAAGTGAGATATGTACTTTCATTTTCCACTTCTTCACAAATGACGGAACTGAAATGCAGATTAAGCCATTTTCCCAAAGCCACAGAGATGAAAGAGCTAGAATGGAGATTAGGTCAGATATGAGTCCATGTGCTCAACAATTATATTATATGTGGCTAAGTGCCACACAAGGATTTTGACCAAACCTTAATGATGATCCTGATGAGTAGAAACTGCCTTATTTGTTTGTTCATTTGTTTGTTTGAAAATAGTTTCGTGAAGAGAAAAGAGATGGAAGAGACCATCTCTCTGAGCCTCTGCATCTCATCTTTATTTATTTATTTTTATTATTATTTCAAAATATTGCAGGGGTAGGAGTGTTTTTGGTTACATAGATTGCTTTTGTCATTCTTGAGTCAGAGTTATAAGTGTGTCCATCACCCAGATAGTGTTTATTGTACTGTACCTGTTAGGCAGGTTTTTGCCCATCTTCCCTTCCCCTCACCCCCTGCTTGATTTCCACTGAGCTTTACTTTCATCTATGCATGTGTGCTCATTGGTTAGTTCCAATTAAATAGTGAGTACATGTGGTGTGTGTTTTTCCATTTTTCCAGGTCTGGTCTTGATAAATTCCCTCACTGTTTGCCTGTCTGTAAAAGTCTCTATTTCTCCTTCATATATGAAACTTAGTTTTGCAGGATACAAAATTCTAGGCTGGCAGTTGTTCTGTTTAAGAAGACTGAAGATGGGGCCCCAATCCCTTCTAGCTTTTAAGGTTTCAGTTAAGAAGTCTGCAGTTAGCCTGATGGGTTTTCCTTTGTAAGTTACTTGATGTTTTCACCTCACGGCTCCCAGGAGTTCTTCCTTCATGTTTACTTTGGCCAGTCTGCTGACCATGCATTGTGGTGATTGCCTCTGTGCAATGAATCTCCCAGGTGTTCATCGAGCTTCTTGTACATGGATGTCTAAATCTCCAGCAAGACCAGGGAAACGTTCCTCAATTATTCCCTCAAATAGATTTTCCAGCCCTTGTGCATTTTCTTCTTCGCCCTCAGGGATGCCTATGATTCTTATATTTGGCCATTTTACATAATCCCATGTTTCTTATAGGGTTTGTTCATGCCTCTTAATTCTCTGTTCTTTATTTTTGACTGATTTAATTTAAAAGACTTGTCTTCAAGCTCTTAGATTCTTTCTTATGTCCAGTCTAGTCTATTCTTAAAACTTTCTACTGTGTTTTGTATTTCCTTAAATGAATTTTTCATTTCCAGAAGTTCTATTTGTTTTTTTTTTAATATGTTTATCTCTTTAGTGAATTTTGTATTCATTATCTGAATTGTTTTTCTGGTTTCTTTGAGTTGGTTTTCATTTTCTCTTGGATTTCATTGAGCTTACAATTCATATTTGGAATTCTTTATCTGTCATTTCAATATTTTCATTTTGATTGGTATCAATCGCTAGAGAGCTGCTGCTCGCTTTTGGGGGTGTCCTTTCACTCTGATTTTTTATACTTTTTTTGGAGTATCTTTGCTGATTCCTTCTCATCTGGGGCAGCTGTCACTTCTTATTTTTGAATTTTCTTTTGTTTAGATGGGGCTTCCCTGCCCTCTTCTAAAGGTGTGTCTGTAGTATATGTTGGGAAAGAAACTTTGGCTTTGCTTGTGGGTGTTTGGATGGCAATCAGGTTCTGGATGGATGCCTGGGTTATAGGTATTTTAATGTGATGGTTTTCTCAGTTGCTAGTTGTTTGTAGGCTGTAGCTGTGGTGAGCTATGTGTGCAGGCAGGATCCCTGTCTTTTTTTGATGAGGAAGGATGGAGGTCTTTGAAATCCTTTCTGTTTCCCCAGCCCTGTGGTCTTCTTAACCTGTGAGAATTGTGTTGGCATGCTTGCATTAATCTCTGAGACAGTGGCTGGTGCTTGTGGGTAAGAATCAACCACGTCCTATATGATTACGTCAGTAAATGCTGTAAATTGTGTGCAAACTGACCCTGTCAGTAGGTGGCACTTGCCAGATGAACAAACTGCAGTGTTATTTTGGGGCCCTGTGATCAGTTCTAGACCCTCAGGAGAAGCATTCAAATGATCCAGGAGGTGGGTAAGATGCTGGAACTTCCAGGTGAGTCCTTATTCTGCACCACAGCAGAGGCAGGTCGGGGAGTGAAGCTGGGAAGGGCTGGGTTGGGTGAGTTTTCCCTCAAGTTCCACCAAAAGCTGGTAAGGTAGCTGTTTCAGCAGGGATCAAAAGTCTGCCAGTAAGGGTCAAAGGTCTTCTCCCAGTGTCTGGGTAAAACTTCCAGGGAGGGAGTGAAATGGTCTTACCCAACCAAAGGCTGGGCTGTCTGCAATTCACAATTTGGCTGTCAGGAGTGGGTTTCACTCTTCTCCCCCCTCAACTGTCCTGTGGTCTCCCTCCAGCATCTGCCAGCAGGCAGGAGCTCAAACTACCTGAGCTCCCCCACTATGGTGCTGCAGGCTGGGAGATTTCCTGTCCAGGATCCAGCCCTGGGCTGAGAGCACAGCCTTCCTATGGAGAGAGGGGTGTTCCACCAGTGAACTGTGGCTGGGACCCACACCGTCTTTCCTTTTCAGTTCTGTCTATGCAGGCTCCCTTGCCTCCCAAGATTAGTTAACAATTCTCCCCTCTATGCCCTCGAGCACCATGAACAAATCCTGGGTGTCCAGGATATGGTCCATGGGCCTGTCTTTGGGTCCCTGAAGATCAATTCCTGACCCTGCCAGGGAGAAATGTACTGGTCCTGAGTTGCCTATGGGGTTATTAAGCAGCTTTAATGTTCTTCAGCTTCGGGGTGTGTCCTGATCTGATGGAGCAGCCAGGCAAGCAGCACCAGGGAGGGCTGGTGAGCAGGGAGCTCACAGTCTTAGCACCCCTTAGTCCTCTGTGGGTCTTTAAGAGAAAAGGTTTGAGCCCCTCTCTATGCAGAAAACCTGGTGTGGTATATGCACCAACAGGGGGAAAGCAGCAGCTCCTGAGAGCCCCAGCTCAATCATCTCTCTCAGAAGCCACAGGCTGGAGAGGGGAAGGAGAGGAAAAGCATCTAGATGGTGAAAAGTTAGAATTCTGGTCATCTCTCTCCCCGTCTCTAGAAGGCAGTCTACTTAGAATGTCCAGCCTCTGGGGTCGCGCATATCCCCTGGGACCCACCAGTCCCCTGTGGCTCCCCAGTGGGTGGAGAAGCAATATGACACCTGCCATCTCAGCTCAGGTCTTCGGCAATTAGACATGTCCCAAGGGGGCTTGCAGGCTGGTACTTTGTCCTCAAAAAGCTCTCAGTTTACTGATGGCCATAGCTTTTGGGATTGTGAGGGAAAAAAGTCTCTCCAGGAGCTCAGGATCCTACTGATTGCCAGAGATGTGAGAGAGGGAGAAAGAAACCACACCGCATACCCTTTTTGCTGGACTCCAAACCTCTCAGGGGTTGTCCTCTGCCAATATCTTGCTCCTATTTGTTCTGCTCTGCAACTGCTTTCCATGTAATCTCTTGTAGGTTCTGGCACTTTTCCCTTGGAATTACATCTGATCTACAATTGTTTAAAAATATGGAACAGTTCACAAACTTGTATGTCCTCCTTGTGAAGGGGCCATGCTAATCTTCTCTGTATCATTGCAATTTTAGTATGTGTGCTGCCAAAGCTGGCACTGCATCTCATCTTTAAATCGAAGGGATTTGACTACATGGTGTCTAAGGTCCCTTCTGGCTATAAAGATCTTCGATTTTGTTTTTTGAAAAGGCCTAGGTACCATGAACTATTCCAACATATAAAAAAAGAGAATTTAAAAAGAAAAAATAGGATAAGTTGAAAATGTAAAGAATTCAAACTTAGTAAAATTTTTAAGAAATGTAGGTTAAAATCATCTGCGGGGTTAACATTACATTTTCAATATGCTGAATTATTTGCTGCATCTATGTGAGGGTGAACATCCACCATATTTTTCACTCATAACTCTGAGGGCTAGTGACACAGTTCATTTCCTCATTTCAAAAAGATTGATTTCATCCTCAAGAAAAGGTGTGCGTGAGCTGGAAAAAATGAATGTTTATGGGAACCAGGAGCATCAGTTCTCATTCTATTAAAGCATCAGCTTATGTTCCACTTAGGCCTTGCTTACTAAATTCAGGGTTGCTCAGTCTTTCATCTAAGATACCATGTGTTCATGAAAAGGAACAAGCTGTTTCTTTTAATCTGAGAGCCAAATGTAAAGATTCCTCAAGTGTCAGTTTGAATTTTAGTGTGTATGATCTTAAATCTCATGGCTCGTATCCACTTAGAGTATGCCTCCAAGAGCTCCTAGCACACTTGAAGTCTACAGTCATAGGAATAACCAAATAACTAGAAAAATGGCCCCCCACAAAGGGTAATTCTTTGGCTCAGGGATTACTCTAGGGCCCACTTCCCACTGACCTCTTCAAACCCACTTTCTATCAGGCTTCTCCACTTCAATTGTTTGAATAGTTTCTTGGACCCCAGACCCCTTTCCAGTGAAATGGAAATCTGATCAAGCCCTTTCCTGAGATGAAGCAGTTAACAGCTGCTTTGGCACCTTGAACTGCAAGCAAGAACTGTCACCTACTCAACTCATGTCCCATATAAGCCTTCAAGAAAGAAAAAGATGGCAGATGCAAAGCAGATTATGATAAGAAAAGGAAATGTCTGCCAAGATATGTGAAACAAAATATAATAATCATCTTACATTTATAAGCCATTTTCCCAGACAAGATCTTTTTTGATTTTCATAATTCGGCAAGTCCTCTTAGCCTAGTTTTAAAGTGAGAAAACTGACACTCATAGAGGTAGTATACGGTCTCATGATGTTTTTGGGAGGCCATCTAATTCCTGTGGCTGCAGACCAACATCTCAGGCACAGCTTTGAACAAGCACAATCAATGGGATTTAAGATATTCTACCCTAAAATGTATGTCAAAACTTTATGCAACTTGGTTCCTGGATTAAATGTCACTTAATTTTATTCATTTAACAAATATTTATTGGCCACCTATTTTCCCCATTCTCAAGGAGCACATGTACCAAGTCTAGCTTGTTGTCTACTATGCTATGCTCGGAACTTAATGAAAGCTCAGTGGTGAATAATAATTGCTTCTCCACTAGCCCAAAAGTTGAATTTGTACAAATTGGCATTAACAGCCTTCCTTAAGACACTTTGATGATATCTACTGGAATATTGTCATAATAACTCTCCAAATATGATGACTAGAGTGTAAGGGGTACCCCCTGGAGTTCTGCCAAGTACAACCTGCAGAACCATAAGAGGACAGCCTTGTCTCTGGGAAGGTTTCACAACTCAGAGGAGAAAATCTTGCAGGGAAGCTAACTTTTGCATAGATGGAAAGAAAGAAATTTTGAATGAATAAGCACAATCTAGTGAAGCTGGTGCACAAGTGGATGTAAATGGAGCAACCAATAATATTAATAGTGATAATAATAATAATAGTTATTTATTGTGCACTTACTGTGTACCAAGGCTAAAACTTTATGTGTATTAATTTATTCGATCCTCAAGGCAGCCCAATGAGAAAAGTATCAATTATTGTCTTTAATTTATGAATGAGGGAACTAAGGCACACAAAGATCTTAAATAAGTAGAATTACATAGAAAGTATCACTGATTTCAGCTGCCTTGTAATATGTACACACAATTACTAATAAAGAATTACTTATACAGGTCTACTTGGTCTATCTTTCTGTGGCAAATGGGTAATGGGGATAACAGAACCTATTTGTATTTTTTTCACATTATATTTTTATCAACATTCATCATGCGGCAAAATTATCTGAACTGAAAATATCTATTTCAACAGGCTAATATGAGCAGACTACAGATTAATTTTCTATAATGGTAATTTTAGGTGGCATTTCAAAACAATCACTTCTCACCAAAAATTATTTCTATTTCCTTTATACACCATACGAATTCATCCAAAAAATATGAAACAGATGAATTTTTTAGAATCTCAATATTGAGTGTTACAAGTCATAGATTGCTCCAATTCTAAACTTTTTATACATCAAAAGTTAGATAATTCCACTAACATAGACTATACCATACAGAGTTAAGCTATTTTATTTAATAGATCAAGAGAGATTTTGATAAATTTTTAAGCCTTTTTTAAACCTTTTTTTTTTGAAGTAAGCAGGTTGTACTTTTTTTTTGCATGTCTTGATTTTTTTAATTGAGCTGTAATTCACATACCATAAAATATACCATTTTAAAGTATATATTTCAGTGGTTTTTTAGTTTATTCACAAGGCTGTACAACCATCACCACTATCTAATTTTAGACCTAAAAGAAGCCCACACCCATCAGCAGTCACTCCCCATTCCTCCCCTTTCCTCAGCTCTTGGCTCTATAATTTTCCTTCTGGCTCCATAGATTTGTACTTTTTTAAAGCTTAGCAGACAAGGCAATGCAATTTTTGAAGGTTTTCTGCACTGAACAGGGGAGTGGTCCCTTGAAGTCACTGTAATGCTACTAGTTATAAGATTGTAGTGTTGATTCCTACAGACATCATATGTACCTTGTTAAAAGGATTTATTTTTCTTCAAGTGTCACTTTTTTTATTATAAATTTTATTGCTTTATTCTCAGAAAAATGTGTTCTGTATATGTCTTAGTCAGTTTGGGCTGCTATAACAAAACTATAGCAGACTGGGTGGCTTTAACAACAGAAATTTATTTTTCACCATTTGGGAGGCTGGAAAGTCAAAGATCAAGGTACTGGCAGAATCAATGTCTGGTGAAGGCCCCCTTCCTGGTCCACAGACAGCCATGTTCTGGTTGTATAGCCACATGGCAGGGAAAGGGAGAACTCTAGTCTTTTTCTGTTCTTATAAGGACACTAATTAACTCCCAAATGCCCACTTCATAATACCATTCCCTTGGGGGTTAGAACTTTAACGTGTGAATTGGTAGAGGGGACAAAAACAGAGAGTCCATAACAAACTACTACCACTATTTCTCTTTTAATATCTTGTGAATGTTCACTTAAAATATACTAAAGGGGAGGGGGCAAGATGGCTGACTAGAGACATTGGTCACCATATTGTCCCAAAAAGAAGAAAAACTTTCATGTGAAAAAGCATAGCCTAGGTGAAATACTAAAGGAAACGTGCCAAAACTTACCCTTCTGGAGATCCCATAGGAAGAAATTGCAGAGCAGAAAAAGAAGGAGCAAGAGACTGACCCCTGAGGGATTGAGTACAGTGGAAAGGCGAGGTGGAAGTGTTTACTTTTCTTCCTCTCACAACTGAGGTGGTCTGCCAGCTCCCAATCTGTCAGAGTGCCCTTCTTCCCTGATGAATCCAGGCACTCTTGCCATCAGCAAACTGAGAGCTTCTTGGAAGCAGAGTACCAGGCTGTGCGGCCATGCGGGGTTGCTCCCCCCCACCACAGACCAAAGCTGAGATAGCAGGTGCCACATTGGTTGTATAAATTCTTGGAACCTCTATCCTACCACAGAAGTCACAGCCCTTCAGTCTCCTTGTCACTAGATCCCACATTAACATTCCCCAGCACCTGCTTAGATTGTGACAACTACAAAGGAACAGGGAGACACAGGAGAGCAGCAGTATGTTCAGAGTTCTGACCCACACAGCAGGCTTCCCCAAGGGGACTCAAAAGTGCTAGAAATGCTTTTTAGGACAGAGTAAAGTGAGACACACACTCTTGTGCACCTAAGAGATCCTGGCTTGTGATCCAAAGTTGTCTGCATCATTTCCAGTGGATACATGGGTACAGAGAGGAGTCCATAGGATAGGAGAGTGTCTCCGTCCCAGAGCAGAAGCAGCACTAGAGCCCAGGAAGGGATGTGGAGACAGGGACCTCCTTTCCTCCAACCACCCAATGCTGTGGACATAGCTGCCTCTGATCTCAAGTGTGCTTTTGGCATGGGTGTGCTGTGGGATGGCCAGTTCTACGCTGGCAGTGGGGGCGGGTACACTCTCAGTAGTACTTTGCTCTCCACACCTGGGTTTTGCATGGAGGATGTGTCTCATTTGACTCCCTTCACAGACAGGCAGAATTTTTGCAGCTGTCCTGATCAGGGAATCTCAACCCCTGAATCTCTATATTGCTGGATCCACAACCAATACTCTCCAGCACCCACTCTGACCACAGCAGCATTGGGGGATCAGTGGATCCTGTGGGAACTATGGGTCTCCCAGAGCTTGGACATCATTCAGGCCAGGTTGCTTCCAGCTGAGAGTAGAGTCCAGGATCCCTTAGGAAAAAGAGGACCAGGGGACAAGCTCCCCACCATTCAGGGCCTTCTCATTCTCCTCCTCCCCTCTTCTGCCCACTGTGGCTGAAGCAACCATGGCTATTTCCACTCAGAATCAGTGAGTGTTCCACAGGAAATGACACTTGGTATCAGCTGCACTGACCCTGATAGAATATCCATCACTTTTGGGGTCTCAGTCTGCTTTGTTGAAGATTCCCAAGGAATATACTTAACCAAGGAGGTTAAAGATCTCCACAAGGAGAACTACAAAACATTAATGAAAGAAATCACAGATGACACAAACAAATGGAAAAATATCCCATTTTCATGGATCAGAATTATTAACATTGTCAAAATGTTCCTGCTGCCCAAAGTAATCTGCAGATTCAATGCAATTCCTATTAAAACACTAATATCATTTTGCACAAAATTAAGGATAAAAAC
>CAUYSK010113830.1:0-83556 GCA_963575035.1 Avahi laniger
TTTCAGCATCAAATAAAATTCTAGTTCATGCACTCAACTTTAATAACTGCACTGTCCAACAAAACATTTCAAAAGTGATTTGCTATAACCCAGATCAATAAAGTCATTAATCACTCCTTCTCTAGAGAACAGATGATGAATTAGCCTATTACACAAGAGAACATTTAGCCCTTTGCTTTCCTAGATGTTTTAATGTATTTATTAAATATACTAAATATATACTCGATTTATATATAATACCTACATGTATTATATTAAATCTTTCTTGTCCACTAACTAGATAAGTCATTGTACATCATTGAGATTTTATATTTTTGTTACTTCTTTTACTTTTATATTTACTGCCTAGAACAATGTCTTCTAAAACGTAAATACTCAGGTAATGGGTGGGAGGATAAAGTGAGAATGGTTAATGGGTGCAAAAATATAGTTGGATTGATAGAATGAACATTTGATAGCACAACAAAGTGAATATAGTCATTATTAAATTATAGTATACTTTAAAACAATTAAAACAGTAGAACTGGAATGTTCCTGATGCAATAAAATAATAAATGCTCGAGGTAATGGATACCCCAATTACCTTGATTTGGTTAATACACATTGTATGCCTGTATCAAAACATCACATGTACTCTATGAATATATACTACTATTATGTACCCATAATAATTAAAAAGTAAAAATTAAAAACTCAAAAGAATAGATAATAAATAGTATTTTAATGAATAAAGTTTCAATATTTTATGCAATTAGCATGTACAGAAAGCTATTTGTCTATGTACCAAAAGCCATTGTCTATATTTAATACGTAGTGATATATATTATGATATCGATCTATTATTAACTCACAGGTGACCAGCTCATCCATATTACAGTTTAGTAGGAAAGAATACACAAATATACAAACGTAATACATGGTAAAACCACACATACAGTAAAATCAATACGGAT
Organism: Avahi laniger; assembly: GCA_963575035.1. Taxonomy (NCBI): domain Eukaryota; kingdom Metazoa; phylum Chordata; class Mammalia; order Primates; family Indriidae; genus Avahi; species Avahi laniger. The sequence continues at coordinate 954 of CAUYSK010113830.1, forward strand.
GAAAGCCTTTAGGAATTTTAAAGAGGTAGTGACTACCTTAGTTGGGTAGAGGCAAAGTAATCATAATATGTGACAAGACAGGACAATTTGAAAGCATTTGAAAACATACTTTAATATATATAAAACAAATGTGTTGTTTCTCATTAGCAATTAGTTCAATGTGATTTGTGAAATTAAAATGAATATAGTGCATTTAACGCATTTTTATCAAACCCACCAAATGAATCTGTGAGATGATGCCTTAGAAAATATGTTTCTAATTTTCACTGAAAAAAAAAAGTTCATCTTTAGCATACCCTAATAAGTATAATGACGGTATACAATCTATGAAAAATTATAATATTATTTATTTTTCTAGATCGCATGACCACTATGCATAGGCAAAAATCAGATTGTATTAAACTTTAACTATATGCAATTACCTTTGAGATATAATTTATAATTTTGCCTTAGTATATCCAATATTTATTTCTTTTCAATTTTTTCAGCATATGAAAAAATTAGCATTGCCAAAAGCCAATTCCTTATTCATATGCTTAGCCTTTGGAGTCAGTTACAATAAACTTTAGTACTAGTTATTGGTTGTATAACCATGAATAAATTTTTGATCTTACTTAAACCTTAATATTTGAAATCATAAAATGAGAAAAATATGAAATATAAAATTATTGAGATGATTAAATGAGATACTTTGTGTAACGTGTTTGCCATGAATACTGGTGTCTATTAATTACTCATTTTATATTAATTAAACATCTATTTTAAAGGTCAAGTGCTTATAGTCATGATGCTCTTTCTTACTAAAGATTATTTTACTCTTCTAAAAATAAAATCCTTTTTGGAGACCTTTCCCAGATAAACATAATGTAGAAATATTTTTAAAAACATCAAAACCCACTACATGGTTGGCTAAAAGCATTTGTTGTATCATTCTTCATGAATTTTAAAATTACTGGAATATGACATGTTAAATTAAAAACTAATGTCACTGGCCACAGAATTTTCTGATGATATTCAAAATAAAATAATACATTCTCTTACTTATCCTATTAAAAAATTAGTATCTTTTACACGGAAAGCATTGTACTTGGTAAAAGAAGAGACACATTGATCAGGTTAGGTTCCCCTCACATCTAGTTCATAAGACCTGGTGCTTCACTATTGCATCAAACTTGGTTGATTTATGTGATTAATGTTCATTATTTTCATCTCTTCCTCTAAGATATATATTTCTTAGAGGAAGAAGGTCTTCCTGCATCATTTTTAGGAATCTCAATTGTTTGATAACACTTTATTCACATTGAGAAAGTACTAAATAATCTTATTTAATTGGTTTGAAAAAAATAATTGTTCCTACCCTTTAGAGTTGAATGCACATATATGTCTGTGATGAAATGATAATGTCCATGAGAAAGAAGTAAATTTCATCAGAAAAGATTTGGGATATGGATCCCCCTCTCGTATGTGATAATGTTTTCAGAACTCTTGGTTGCATGATAGCAATTTCCAATACAAATATAATGAGAGCCACAAATGTTTGCCATGTGTATAATTTTAAACTTTCTATTACCACATTATAGAACTAAAAAGAAACTAGTGATATTAATTTTAATAATATATTCTTTAAACCAATATATAAAAATATTATAATTTTACCATGTAATCAATATAAAATGCTAAGAATATATTTTTCATTTTTTTTATATTAAGTCCGAAATGGCGTGCGTATTTTATACTTACAGTATATCTCAACTTAAACCAGTTACATTTGAGGTGCTCAAAAGCCACATATGGCTAGTGGCTACCATATTGGACAGCACAGCACTAGAATGAAAGAGAAGATATTAAATTAGTATTGGCAGTGTATCTTAACTCTCATCCTGCTGAGGTTGATTGCTCAGGTGGGGTTATACTCCTCTTTATTTATAATTTATATTCCATTTTTCCACTCCTGAACAAGAAACCTGCTTTCATAACATCCTCTTTTTCTCTTTTCCCTTTTTCAGATTATTTTCTGTCTTTCTTTTCTTCAAAATAACTAAACTGAAAGGGGATACGCGAGCCCTAAATTTGGGGTTTTGATGATTGCATTTCAAATTTTCAGGTCTAATGCTAGATATACCTGAAAAGTTATTAAAATTATTAAAAGGATTCAAGAAAATAAGGACATTTCCTGTTTTCCCGTTTCACTGTTTAGAGAGATAATAAAATATATTTCATTCAAGTAAGTATTTTTTCTGCATAATCTCTATGAAAAGTTTGTTGATGTTGTAAATATTGTTTTACAGATTGTATTCAGAAACAAATTTAAGAGCTCTCTTACTCAAGGACGTTCATGGAAGTTGCCCACGTTCATACTTTCAAACAAGAAGAATGAGTTTGTGCTGCTGTCTACTCCAAAGCTTTCTGATTCAACTTTAATTTTGTATAGTTCAAAATGTTGGATTGTTCTTAGTGCTCTAATCATGATTCTTCCTAAGAAATATTGGTGTGCAACAATCCCTACTCTTATTTATCTGTGTCCTATAACGATATTTCAGTTATTTTTATGTGTGTGCCGTATGGTCATAAATCAATGAGAGTTTTTTCTTCAGAGTGCCTGGGTACAGGTTTCCCACACTCAGTTTATTCTGGGCCATCACACAGAGTTTTGCAGAATTTTAGCTTATGTGGTCTTTCACTATTTTTACTTCTTTCCCTCTCTTTTTATTAAATTAGATTTAGCAAACTGTGCCAAATGTAACAATGTATCATGTATCTGTTTTCAAAACAGACTAGTTTTCAGAAGTATTATAAAAAGACAAAACCCGCGGCATATAGTGTAAAAGAGTGATAACCATCATTTCAGTTGTAAACCATAGGAATTTTCTGTTAGTGTACTCCTATAAATAGTAAATAGACTATTAAAATGGCACATAATTTGAAATATGCAAGTCTTGAAAAGAAAATATAAATTTTGTTGAACACAAAATCTAAATGTTACTGATTTGGTTGGGATTAATGTACTCTGATTTTGTTCAGTCAGTTGTTTCTCCCTTAAAATATCCATTTATATCTGGCTTTTGGAAAAAAAATCATAATTTTAGTGTAAATAAAATGCACTTTATTTATGTAACACATGTGAGCATTTCAAAGAAATTAGCTTCCAAAATAGTAATAGAAAATGTTTATTTTGGTCCCTGAAAAACAAACTCAAAATTACATCTAACAAAAGTATTAAAGCATTTATACACTATTAAAAAAAAAACAAGAAATACATACATTAGAAAAATTCTAAAATAACTATGAAATACTTAAATATGCTCAGCTATTCACAAAGGACGTGTTTGTCCTTTCTCCTTTCACTCTCGTCTCCAGTCTACCGATGTCTCTTCTTATGCACAAATGCTGAAATTCTAATGTGTCCTTTCTGAATGAATGAGGTATATAATATTTGTAATTAAATAATTTTAATTATTTAAAGAAGTAGTAAGTGGAATGTCCGACTTGGTATTTTAAATTCAATGGCTAACAAAAAATTCTGAGCAAAAGGCAAGCCCATTTTAAAGTTGTCATGAATTTTCCTCTTCAATCGTCTCTTCTAGAAATGTTTTTCTAATTCTCACATTCTCCAAATATTTTATAACAATTTATGATGGTAGATTATTTTAGAAGTCTAAAGAAAAGTAATACTCTTTTGTACAAAAATAGGAGGAAATATCCCCAAGAGATAAAATTACAGCCACAGAAGGTAGCTATACTTGACCAGCTGTTCTGTGATATAGTGCAAGGAAGGATCCAAAAAAAGCAAATGTGTGTTTGGGGCAAGATTCTTGTGCTGCATCACTGACTTGGTAGTGATGTAGGGACATATGGAACTGGGAGTAAAAGGGAATGGAATTTTACTTTAATGAATACAATGAATATGTTTATATAAGCCAAAGAGTTTTCAATGTCACTGTATGACTAATGCTGAAGGGAAGATTTGTTTGTGTCTATAAATTACATTGGTAGAATTCCTCAAGGTCATTTTATTATGTAATCATTATTCCTTAAGAAAAAAAAATCAGGCTTTTTTTCTAATAGGAAAATAGTAGTAAAATTATTGTGTTAGGAATTAAATATATTTTTTCTACTACAAACTTATGGTATAAACTTAACCATTTATTGGCAAATTGTTAGTATTCATTTTCAGGATGTAATGTTCATGAAATGTAAGCAGCCACAACTTTCCTCTATTTTCATTCTGTTTGGAATTCCTTCTGGCAATTAAAATATGGTTGCTTTAGTAAGATCGTGTTTATGACCTCACCATAGAAATAAGACAAATACAAAGATAGAACAGCCTTGGGTTATTTGGAAGATGGGTAGAATATCAGCAAATATTCACAAGTAAAAACCATCTTTGGCATTCAGAAGAAGACAAGCTGGCTTTTGCTTTAAAATATAAATAATTTTAAGGATTTTATATGAATCGAAGACATTGGTTTAATTTTTGCAGAAATTTAGAAAAAATATATTACTAAAGCCCCACAAATATTAGAATTAATTGTATTTTAACATACAAATTTTTGTTACAAATATATAGAAATACAAGATCACACATCTGGCCATTTCTTCTTCTAAGCAAAGTACAAAACTACATGCATTGTCAAAGTTCTGCCCCTGGGAGGCTATCCCTTCACAATTGTCTATCAGGGATGTCCCAGCTTGAGGCTATAATACTGCAGCTGTCCACCTTCATGTGGTGCCCACAAATTATTTGTAACCATGTGTAAAGTGGGCCCATGCCTTCTCTTTTTCTGTCAGCTGATTATAGCAAATCTCCCATGATACCGTAGGTGCAGGCTAAAAGAAAAAGTTGTCCATAGCAGAAGAGGGTACCATGGGCATTTGGGCTACTTCTTCATGTAATTTACTTGTGCTTTCAGGGCACACTTAGAACTGATCACATATTTACCACTTTCAACTGAAGATGAAATGTCACCGTGCTCCTGTTTTATATGGCACAGTGGGTGAGATAACACCCAGTTCATGATGCGTGGCCCAAGTCACCTGGTAATTTGGTGGCCCACTGTCAAGCATTCGGTTTTTACTAAGATTCAGAAGCAGGACAAAAGCTGTCTCTCAAAAATAGAGTAATTTTTGCAAATAATGACAGGGTCTTGCTCTAAAATTCTGAAGGCCTGTGCTGGGATTCACCTACTGGGGACTTCCCAGGCTTCAAACAGCCTCCCTATCTGCCACTGACACTTCAAGCATTATTGGATTTTCTGGGTCATATGGACCAAGTGGCAGAGCAGCCTAGACATGTTGCAGAGCCTTCTTTTGTTTGGGCTTCACTCAAAACTTGCAACTTTTGGGTCACTTATTTAATAGCCCAAGGTAACACACTCAAATAAAAAATAGGTTGTCTTTCCAATCCAAATGAGCTCACTAGGCATTGTGCCTCTTTATTGGTTGCAGGAGGGATAAGATTCAACAACTTATTCTTCACCTCGGAAGGGATATCTCAATATACTCACACAATTGGACATTTAGAAATTTTACTGAGATAGGAGGCATCCAAATTTTAGTGAAATTTATTTCCCACCCTCTGACAAAAAAGTATCTTACCAATAAGTCTAGAGTAGTTGCTACTTCTTACTCACTAGGTCCAATTAGCACAATATCATGAACATAATGGAACAATATGATATCTTATTAGAAGGGAATTGAGGTCGAGATCCCCCCAAACTAAATTATCACATAAGGATAGAGTGTTAATATATCCCTGAAGTAGGACAGTGTAGGTGTAATGCTGGATTTGCTAGTGTGTCTTAGAGAATGGAATGGAAAAAAAGGCATTTTCCAGATCTATAGCTGCATATCAGGTACCAGGGCATATATTAATTATCTCAGGCAATGAAACCACATCCCGTACAGCAGCTATAATTGGTTGTGTCACTTCATTAAGCTTTTGATAATCCGCTGTCATTCTCCAAGATCTATTTGTCTTTTGCACAGATCAAATAGGAGAATTGAATGGGCAAGTGGTGAAAACTGATATCCCTACATCTTTCAATTCCTTGATGACGGCATTACTATCTGCAATCTCTTGAGTGATATGGTATTGATTTGATTTTCTATTTTCATAGATGAAAGTAGTTCTAAGGACTTCCAATTGGCTTTTTCCACCATATTAGTCCTTGCTCCACAGATCAGGGAATCAATGTGGGGATTTTTCCAGCTGCTAAGCATGTATATTCTAATAGTGTATTCTGGAATTGGGGGTGGATATGTGGTGGACTCATTGGACTTACTGTAAGATGGAACTTAGCTAAAACTCCATTGCTAACTTGACCTCCATAAGTTTATACTTTGACTAGAGGACTGCAGTGATGTTTTGGATCTCCTAAAATTAATGTAAGTTTAGAGCCAGTGTTCAGCAGTTTCTGAAAGGTCTGATTATTTTCTTTTCCCTAGTGCACAGTTATCCTAGTAAAAATGAAATGAGTTTCTTTGTGGAAGGCTTGAAAAATATTAACAGTAGATATTTTATTAGTATATTGGAGTCCTACCTTGAGGGGACCCAGCCTCCTCTTAATTAAAGGGATTTGAAATGTGTAAACTGGCTCAACTATAAGAATTGATTGAGGGGTCGTCACTTTCTGTTTTTATGATTTAAATTAGAATTTTGTTCACTTGGTGCAGACTTTCTGCTGCATACAAATCAATTAAGAATTTAGTAGATGTCTTATGTTTTCACTTTAGGAACACCATGATCAATTAGCTAAGGCCAGAGGTCTGCTAGAGTCAGAGTACTCTGATTGCTGCTTTGACTCTGTTGTTTGTTACCACACCCACCTTGCCTTTAGCAGTTGAGTGCCACCACTTGGTACCTGCTGCCCCAGGCTCCAATTATTCTTATCGCATTTCTGTTTTTCAATTGAGTGGTTGTGGGGCTCCATTCAAAAACTCATTTTTCAAAGTACTGATGAAAGATATGTCTTCTGAAGCCTCCCGCTGTGGAGGACTAGGTCTTCAATGACAAATCCACTTGCACATTTCAATTACCCTAAGCCTCTGAATTGCTTCTTATACATTAAACCAAGAAAGTTTAGGCATTTCCAGTTGGCTCACCATGGACCATCTTTTGATTCATGTTTCAGCCAACCAATCAAGGGAACTGCTAGAGCCCTTTCTAGCTTTCCAAGCTGCAAAACTGAATGTAGAATCCCTGCTAATTGATCCCATATTATTATATTCAACCTGATCTAAGTTTATGTTCCTTCCACCATTATCCCACACTCTTATTCCCCCCTCAACACACACAAATTCTATCCATTCTTACACATGTACCTTGGATTTCTGTTTTGTATGAATCAGAACATTTAATTAGTTCTTTTGAGTATATCACAACTCCTCATTTCTTGTGTATCTCACCTTTAGGGGCCTGATGGAACTTGAGTTTAGTTATAGGTCAACAGGCAAAGAGGGGTTATTGGGGTTGGTCATGAGGAGAATCTGCATTTCTTGTAGAACAATTGCCTCAGTGGAGGCCATTATGTTTCCTTAGGTGAGGCAGAGCAATACAGAGTTAATCCCCTCAGATGGAGGGAGAAAGGTCAATACCGCTGTGGGAGGAGAGGCTGTTGCCACTGCGGGTGGGAGAGCCACTAATACTGGGATGGGAAAGCTGCTACCATTGGGAGTGGAGAGGACAGTTCTGCTGAGGGTGGAGAGGCCATTTCCACTGAGGCTGGGAGACCTATTCCATTGGATGTGAAGGCTTATCAGAATTTAGAGGCTCGATGTTCCCAGCTTCATCAGAACCTTCTCACATGTGCCCATCTCGATTTACAGGATTCCATTCTTTCCCAATCAATGCAACCATATAATGTCTGAAACCAACCAAATTTAGAGAAAGTCCGATATTTACATATTAAAAAATAGCAAACCCAAGGAGCATAATTTTGAAGAAAATCATCCCTAGGTACATCACCATAAATGGATAAAAAAACAAAAAAAAGAAAACATTTATAGAAAAATTATAAATTACATGGAAATAATCACTTCTTATCAGACATGGATGCAGAAGGGTAGTTGGAAATATCTTTAATGTGCTTGAAGAAAAAGAAATAGAAGGTGTCAATTCAGAATTCTATATCCAGTGAATTTTTTTTTTTTTTTAAGAATGAAGATGAAGTAAAGACATTTTTAGAAAATGAAATAACAGGAGTGACCTGAAAGGATTAGGGTGAAAAAAATCCCAGCTCACCAATTACCAAGAATAATGTATTTTCTCAACCACCAGGCTGGAAAACCTTATATTTCATGGGATAGTGACTAGAGTACTCAAAAGGCCTTTGTCTCGGATGTAAGGGCAAACAAGTCATAGACAAAATAATGTACTGAGTCCATCTAAAAGCTTAAAAGCAAGATACGAAAGTATCAAGCTATTTCCACGTAAATTAACAGCATCCCTAAACAAACTCAAGAATATTTATAGCATGCTGATATATCCAGCATCCATAAAGAAAATCAACATTATCTGATATCTAGTTAAAACTATCAGGCATGCAAAAAAACAGGTGACATGACTCATGATTTTAATAAGATAAAAATAAAAACCGACCCAGATATGACTCAAATTATATAATCAATGAAAAAGTACATTAAAATAGTTACCATATCTGTATTTTGTTTGTAAAAGAGGTAGTGTATACTTTTTAAAATAGAATAAGACAACTGAAGAATAAAATTTTAAAGTTCTATTCACAGTAGAACAAAAGAAATAAAATACTTATAAATAAATTCACAAAAGCCATGCACTACACCAAAAACTATAGAATATTACTGACTCAAAGGAACAATAAAATTGAATATATCCTATTTATTGTTTGAGAAAATCATTAATCTTATTAAGCATTCTTTCATGTTGCCTGTGAATTCACAGCAATATCTGTCAAAATTACTACAGTTTTTTTTAAAGTAATAAGCTAATTCTAAAATTTTACGGAAATACGAATAGCCTAAAAGAGCCAAAAGGATTTTGAAAAAGAATCATATAGCCGACTGTTCATATTATGCTGATTTCAAGACATAGTATAAATCTGTGGCATCAAAACAGTATGGTATTGGTGAAAGAATAGACAGAGATTAGTGGAACAGAATAGAATCCAGAAACAGACCCAGCCATACATGTTGAATTATTTTTTAACAAAGATGTCAAGACAAGTCAATGGCAAAAAGAAAGATTTTTGTCAAAAATTATACAGAAACCACTTGGTTATTCATTTGAGAGGAAAATGAACATATATAAAAATTAACTTGAAATGGATCATAAGCATAAATGTAAAAGCTAAAATTATAATATTTCCAGAAAACAAAATAAGAGGATATCTTTCTTGCTTTGGGTAGTCAAAGATATTTTAGATAAAATACAGAAACACAAAGCATAACTGAAAAATAGAAAAATTGGAACGTTTCAAAATAAAACCTCTTTATCTTCAAAAGACATCATTATGGAAACCAAAATGCAATCCATTAAATGGGAGAATATAATTTCAATACATATATGTGACAAAAATTTACACCTAGAATATATATAGGAATCTTATCTATCAATTAAAAGAAGGCAAACAACCCATTAAAAAATTATAAATATTTGGACAGACAATGGCAAGGATGGCAAATAAACAAAGATGACAAGTTACTTAATGTTTGTCATCAGGGGAATGCAAATCAAAATCACAATTGCATACCATTATACATTTATTAGAATGGATAAAACTATAAGGATTTTCAGTATCGAGTATTTTAGTATATATGATGCTAGAACTCTAATACATTACTGGTAGAAATGTAATATGGTACAACAACTTTGGAAAAAATATTTGGAAGTCTTCTAAAATGTTAAATATGCACTTGCTATAATTCCCACCCATTTCACTTGTGTATATTAACTCAATATAAATGGAAACATCTATGGACATAAAGATATGTACATGTACCTATGCCCAGTACTGTTCCAATTTAAGCACTGAAAGTCCTTAGTGCTAAGACATCCCTCTGTCCTGCAGGAACTGGGACCATTAGTTACCCATCATACAGATATGAGTAAATAAATTTTAAATTAAATTAATTGAAAATTTGATAAGTAATATTTATATTTTTTCGAAGTGCCTTTTTCTAAAACACCTTTACAAAGGAGCGACAGTAATTTTACAGTGTAGAAGTTTGGCAGACCCCACTTTAATAAAATGATCAGAGTGAACATCATCAATAATGATACAAATGGAAATCATATGCTCCTTGATAGGATATATTAAAGAGCACACTGCACAATCCTGTGATAAACTTATCAAAAAGTGTAGCCCGAATCTATTAATAATAATAACAGAACATCGGGCAAATTAATATTAGGGACATTTTTTAAAATAACTAGGATGTAATTTTCAAAAGTATTAAGCTCCTGAAAGTCAAAAAAACGTCTGAGAAACTGTTCCAAAATGAAGGAGATTAAAGAGATATGAATCTAAATTCAACATGTGATTCTGAAGCGGATGTTTCCCTGTAAAGGACAATAGTGGAGCAATTGGTAATATGGAATGGTGTCTAAAGATTAGGTGACAGTAATGTATCAAAGTAAATTTCTTTAAGTTATTGATCCCATTGTGGTTATTTCAGAGAATGTTCATTTTTGTAAGAAATGCCCACTAAAGTATTCAGGGTTGATGGACATCAAGTTACCATCTTACCAAAGAGTTCAGGAATAAGATACAGTGTTCTTTACCCACATTTTTGTAGGTTTGTGACTGTTTAAAATGTAAGGAAAATATGCATATGCTTCTAAATGGAAAAAAGACAATTGCACAGTTTTAAAAATTTTAAATAGTGGATGCATGTGCATCAACCATTCTTGCCTGATTAGTGATTTCTCTAGCACACATATTTGCTGGAGAAAAATCTATGGGTGTTAGCATAATATATATATATATATATATATATATAGCGCTCAGGACAATATGAAATATTAAGCACATTAATGGAATTACAATAAAATTGCCCTAACCATTCAAATTTCTATGATGTACTTCCATTTTCACGTTCAAACTTGTAAAATATGGTTTTGTAATTTAAAAACTAAGGTATGGAATCTAGTTCAGTAAAATTGAAACTCTTTCAAAAGTATTAACTAAATTTATTAACATTATGCTTTACGTATTCTCATTTTAGTAAATATTATGCCACTTTCATGCAAGTTAATTTTTTTATATATGCATATATTTTGGTTGAGGCTCTTTACTTATTTATTTATTTATTTTATTTCAGAACATTATGGGGGTACAAACATTTAAGTTACATAAATTGCCTTTATGCAGCCCAAGTCAGAGCTACAAGTGTGCCCATCCCCCAGACAGTACACATTGCACCCATTAGGCATGAACGAGTTAGTTTTTCAAAATATGTATTTATTACAATTTGTATAGCTAATCTATTTTGCTTCACTGTAGATAATATTTTTCATGAAAAGATTATCACAAACTCAGATGCATTTGCCCTGTTTGAAGTAAACATAATGAATTGGAAATTTAAATTATGTCTCAATAACATTTCAAAAATGATTCAACAATAGTGTTGGAAAATGACACAAATTATTTTCCCTAACTCACACACTGAAATATTTCTGAAAACTAGAAAATATTAAATAAATTCCATGAAGAATATTATTTTTTCACTCTTCACAAACGCATGTCATAGAAAGTGTGGGTGATACAAGGCAGAAGAGCTCACCTTTGTTAGGAAAGCCGAATTAACAGTTTAATAATAAAATGCATTCCTAGTGATAAAATGTTCTTGCAATTGAAGGTGATTTGCACTTTCCTCTACATAAATAAAAGAAAATTTTGAGAAAAAAAATAAAGACTGAAAAGAAAGTGAATGAAAGAAAAGAAAACATTCCTTAATCCAGGCTCCTAGAAGATAAATCGTATGACAAGCCCAAGGGCAATTTAAAATATGCCAGCACAGCTTCCTGGGGAGTATGCCAATAAGCAAATGCTACAGCTAGAAAAACTGTTTTCACAGCTTGATATCAGAACTCCATTATGGCTGTCAAGAATTTAATGGTGACCTAAGGTGCTGACCTTTTCAACAAAGTGAGAAGAAGGAAAATTCAGGAGGTAAGAAAGTTGAAATATGGATTGATAGGTTTATAATCTGTCATCAAAAGTCATTTTACATGAATATAACAATAATATATACTTTTAGCACAATTTTAAGAGTTTAGGAAAAAGACTTTTTTGAATAAATTTTTCCTAAATCTTTAGAATTGATACTTTCTTTAATACATACTTCAAATATTGCTGTCCTATTTTGTGGGAAACTAACACATTCATATTATTTTATTTTTCAATATATTTTCAGTTTATTCATTACACTAGTACTCTCTAGAATCCTATGACAATTATCACCTGATTAATGTTATTTCCTCCAATTAATTATTTTTAATTTGTTTAGGTTAAAATATATATTTTCTGCAATTTCATTTATAGAGATTATTTAACATTCCAGTGTTTCTTTTAATAGGTTCCTGCCGCACCTATTATGGCATTTGGAATTTAAAAAAAAAATGGGCCTTTAGTTCTGTATACTGATAATGTCACAGACACATAAAGAAACCTATAGTTTGAAATGAAAGCATTATTTTAACTTTTTTTCCTAACGATTTTGGAATTTATCAGAAATTGGGTTACCAATAAGCCATAAAACAGGAATTTAGGAGGGCTTATTATTTGAAATACATGCATTATTGTGTTCCATTTTCTTTATCACCACTATAATGTAGATTTCTGTCTATACAAAATTTTTGAAAAGAAATGGAAGGAGATAGGTATCCCTTATCTTACTATCTTTGCGAAGAAGAAGCGGTTTTATTGGGCTTATGATGGAAAACCATTCATAGTGCCCGCACGCACATCTATGGAGAAAAGGACAGATTGAGCCACAGTTAAGAGGAACAGAATAACTTTGAGGAAGGATGGGGGGCTTTCAGGATAGCAGAAAAGGAAGATGATAGAAGAATGTTAGAGAATAGGGAGCAGTGTGGTGGAGGGAAAGGCAAGTGAAACCTTTAAGAGTAGCCACAAATTTTGATCCCAGTCCTTTCATTTCAGCCTCCTTTAGGTATCTACCTTACAGTGTAGGGCTACGTTAGGTAACATATTAGAACAAGTAAAAGAACCCACAACTGTACCTCTTTTTTGGTAAAAATACGAAGACCCTTTTATCTCCTAAGAGACTGAGCTTGCTGAAAAATGAAAATATATTTTAGATAAACTCATGAATGCCAGTTTTTTAATATGTCACATAATGGGAAATTAGGAGCATCATAGAAAGATTTTCTAATCCATATTTTTGGTGATTACACTGGTGAATAGTGACATTCAACCACACAATATCCTATGGTACTAATATTAAAGTCAGAATATGGGGCTGAATGAATTTATATTAATATAACACAAAGGTTTAAATTTAAGAGTGAATTAAGATGAAAATTTTGCAAATTTTTCTTTTTTCACTCATTGTCTCCCAGAGGAGTATAACTCACATGAATTCCACACCTTGAATTCTGTTGAAGAACCTCTCAAATTAATGCTACAAGAGTTTAAGCTTTTGTTTCCTCTACCTTGTAAATACCTATGGGTACTATGATGTTTGAAACAGTGCACCGGATATAGAAAAGCATGGGCTCTTCTGTGTCAACACTAAAGCTGGTGAAATAGTTAGCAGTCACATATGCAAGAAGGCAAGATCAGATTTGGGAATTTTCAACACATAGGCCAAAGTTGGCATCACCGAATTATGCCGAAAAGATTTTGTCCAATTATCTCGTGTGCTTTTGTTGGGGGGAGAAGCTTGGGTATCTATAGTTTTGAAGACAACCTGAGTGTAATTAAATATTCTGTGATTCTGCAAGCTAAATTGCTTCTGCTTCTGGTCTTGCTATTTTTCTCTTCCAGGACTCAATGGTCTTTGTACCACTGCAACAGGAAGAGAATCATGTACATGACTACTATGGTACATAGATTTTATATTAGATATTTAGCAATAAGTTTAATAATTGAATACATGAGCTTTCAATATCTATAATACTTTTCTGCATCCCAAATTTATCTCAAAGACATTGTTCTTTTAATGATTTAGCCACCAAATGTATTTATGTTATCATTCTAATAATTATTTTTCACTTTGAGTGTATTGAAGTAAATTTCAATGACTTTTTGGGTGTTTCTCTTTTGACTTTGGACCTAAAAATAATAGAGAGAGTATTTAGCATGTATATCCTGAGTGCAATTTTTATTGCCATTGGTAGTATAACTGAACATGATTATGTGCTGGGTGCTTAAAAAATAAAAAGAATTGAATATAACTAGAAATTATGTTAAAGAAACTATGGGGTGCTGTATTTAATAGACTATGTAAAATATATATTTTTTAATGAAAAATTATTATGGCCAGCATCAAGACATTTGTGAATATAAAATGACAAATAAAAATGTGGTCCTTAAGAATGAGCAACTGTTCAAGCAATGATTTTTGTTAAGGTTGTTATAATATACTGCGGGGAGAGGATAAACAATCTAACAAATGGGAAAACATACATTGTATTAAATGTCACTGTGCATGAATTAAACTTGCATAATACATCGCTAATAAGCCAATTCAATTAGAAGGAGTTTTACATATGTCCAATTTGCTTGTGGTACAACTAGATGGCCGTCTTAGGAACAAAAATGTCACATTTTGGTTATCTTCCAGTGTATATAATTCAAAACAATTTAGAGATTAAAAACTCTTTGGTCAAATTATATTCTTCCTTGACAAAATAATATACAATTTGTTTAATACTTTAGTAAATAAAATATTCAAGATTAAAGATAAGTGTAAATTTGTATAATATATAATTATGCTCAAATCTAGATTATTTTATAATTTAAATTTTGTTTTTAAAGGTATTAGGACTTTTTAAATTATAAAATAAATTAATTTTG
This sequence comes from Avahi laniger, assembly GCA_963575035.1. Classification (NCBI taxonomy): domain Eukaryota; kingdom Metazoa; phylum Chordata; class Mammalia; order Primates; family Indriidae; genus Avahi; species Avahi laniger. Next base: position 15,971 of record CAUYSK010113830.1, read on the forward strand.
TTTTTGTTAGGAAATTTTAAACCTATTTTGAGATAATTGTAGATTAACATTTAGTTCTAAAAAATACTACACAATTAACACATCTTGCATAACTATATGACATCATAACCAAAAAATTGATATTGATCCAATCTACCAACCGTGTTTGTAGTTCATCAATTTTAACTACACTGTGTGTATGTTTAGTTCTGTCATTTTGTCTTATGTGCAAACTCATCTAACCATCATCATATTAAATATAAGAACAGTTTCAAAGAAGTAATTTTGTTTTTATTTTTCCTATTTTCCTGTTTTTAATTCCATTGAGTTATGAGTTGATTTCTATTATTCCCTCCTTCTGCTTACTTTAGGGTTTTTTTCCCTATTTTCTTAAAATATCAAACTTAGACTATTAATTTGAGACTTTCTTTCCTGTGTATTGTGAGGATATAGTCCTATAAATGTCATTTCTCAATATGATTTATTTGCAGCCCATATATTTTGATATATTATATTTTCAACTTATTTCAGTACTATAATTCCCATTATTTAAAAAAGCACATACATACAACAATAAAACAATACATCTGATAAACTAGTTATTAAATATTTAAAATTATCCCTTCTTCTCACAAGCAATCAATGTTGGGGCAGCCTTATAGGGTTTTCTCCAAACATGTACTACTATGTGAATATGTGTAAAATACTAATTTGGTAGAAATGGGCAATTTAAGGACTTCTTTTTACACGGTATTAATGGCTCTTATTCTGCGTCATGAGGCCAAAGTAGTTTTCTGCCAGGGTTTTTAGTATGTCTATTCCAACTACATAGTCAGAATCTGAGTAACTAAGTACACCAGGCGTCATATATTCACATGACTACATGATGAGTACATCTAGTCCAATTACAACTTACCAACTGATCTCCCAGTTTGAAAAGTAAGCCTATGTTGCATATTGGTTTAGTGTAAGTTCAGACAAAGAGCTCAGTCATTTCTATACAGTCTGAATATGTCCTCAATATTAGGCATGGTGCCTGGACACTCTAGTAAATGGCTGTAGGTTTCTTTTGAAAGGCTGCAGGTTAACTAACACCGAAGAGAACCTTGGTCTAGCCCAATCATGTTAACCTATTCACCTGTACAAGTATTTGTTCTAGAGGCAGACTTGTGATGAACTTGTTGCCAGTAAGACATATTGGGAAGTCTTTTGAGAGTCTTCTGTGTAAAATCTTTCTCCCTGAAGCAAAGATAGGACCTTTCCATTCTTACTTACATACCAGTACTTGAAGACATGGTACATACTAGGTTTTGTACTTTTTTTCTTTTTAACAAAAGATAACTGATAGCCACGAGATAGAAAAATTGACCTAGAGCCCTTCCGTGTTTACCAACTCTGTGTGGTCTGCTTCCAGACTTTAACTAAAATAATTAACTATTCTTATCATTAAATTTTTACTTGCACATTATATTGTTTCAAGTTGAAAGCATGCAACCTGGCACATACTAGCAGTTCTTTTGGTCATTTTCAATTTTTCTTAAAAAATTATGGAATTAGAACATCATATCATAATTTTAGCCATAGTGGAAATTTATGTTACAATTTAATATACTCAATTGCATATAGTATTAAATATTAGATGCAATTAAGACAGCAGATGGAATATACATGACTATATCCTATTCTTTGAACCCTCTAAACAACCAAAAATAGGTTCAAGAATAAAAAATAATTAAAAACTCTAGAAAACAAGAATACATGCATTCTCATCCAGGAATTATTAATATTTTCTAGGAAAAAACAGCATTCAACTAATTCAAGAAAACTCAATATACCAATTTCTATGAGAAAATTGAAAAGCTAGTAAAACTGATTAACTACAGTGTTCCTGTTAAAAATGGATTTCATAGCATGTCACTTCTCCATTTAAAATCTGTCACTTCCCACTGCATTCACAGTAAAAACCAAATCATATAGTGGCCTCAGAACATAACACTATCTACTCTGACATCATCCTCTACTACATTCTCTATCATTCCTTCTGTTGCAGGCACAATGAGCATTTTGCCATCTCTATAACAGGCCAGCAACGATCCTACCTCAGGGCATTTGCACTTGCTACTCCCTGTGATTGGAGTATTCCTCTCCATTATAACATCTTGCCTCGATGTCTCAATTCTTATAAATATTTATTAAAATTTCTACTTTCTTAATGGAGCTTGCAATGGCTATCTTAATTTTTCAGTGTACCCTACCCCCAGTCATCTCTCTTTCCATTTACCATTGGATTCCTTTCTTTAGGTTTACCAAGATATAATATATATGATTTCTATTTGTCTTGTTTAAGGATTAATTTCACCACTATTTCATGCATTCCGTAGAGGCAGAGAATTGTGCCTCCTGTTTTCCCAGGATCTAAAACTGTGCCTGGTACATAGTAAGGACCAATATTTGTTTATTAAATTAATTATTAATTAACCACCTATACTAACAGTTAAGATTAAATCATCAGGTGGCAGATGCTTGGGTTCAAATTTTTGTTCAGTCATTTTGTAGCTGTGTGATGTAGACAAACTTATTTAACCTCTCTATGGCTTAATTCATTCATCTATAAAATTGGGAAAATAATAGTATCATCACATAGGGTTGTTAGGAAGATCACAGGAGATAATATATTTAAATTACTTTGCACACCATCTGGCACATAAAGAGTGTTAAAATATTGGTTATAATTAGTTGTTGTAAGTCTATTGTTATGTCAATATAAAGATTAGAAACATCATCGGAAATATATTCACTAAATTATTAAGACTGATTAATTTGGGGAGCCTTGGAACTATGATATCTCATATTACATATTTCTCTATTGCTCAGGAAAAAAAATGATAGTTATTTTAAAAATCTGCGTCTCTTCAGGCCCTAATATGTGTATCCACCTGTCTTCTGTTTATCTCCTTTCTTTTAGAAACAATTTTCTTTTAGTTATACTCATTACTTTACACCAAGAGGTGATTATAGATATATTTTTTCACTTCTGTGGTCCCCTGATCAGGTTGATTTATGATTCCTTTACTGGCCCAAAGACTCAACTGTAACATCTGAAAGTTTTATTTCTTGGGGCTTTTCTTCTCAACTCCCCAGGTGGTCTTCTTCTCATTTGCTCCACAGATATGTGGTGGTACTTCTATTAAGAATATAGAAGACCTATACTTATCAAAGCCAGCAGTATGCTCAGGGAAATTTTAAAAGTTTCATAGATTCCGCTAGTGTTTTCCTCTCAAGAAACCCATGGTATTTCACTTTAATCAGCATGTAAATTACTTTACTTAATGTCCATCATGATTGAAAATCATTTATTGTATTTCAGCAATCTTAAAGGAAAGAGAGGACAATACTGTAAATGTTTTTGCAAGTTTTTATTTCTTATTATAAGAATAATATATACTTTATTACTAAAAATGCTGTGGTTAAAAAGTGTAAAGATGGAAATAAAAAATTCAGATACAATTTTTCTAAAAAAATTGTAAGTTCTACAACAATGAACATTCATGTATCTTAAAGGCTTTTATGTAATTCTGTGGATTAATTTATGCAATATACATCTTATTACATCTTCATATTTCTATTTTTAAATTTACATATATGCACTTATACAAACAATTCACATGCATAACGATACACGAAACCATGCCAATATTTTAAATTTTCACTCTAGAATGAATTTACCATTTTTACATGCTCAAATAACTGTTTAAAATAGACTTATTCATTTTACTCTCATCAATTGATTTTCTCACTCTTCTCATTCTCCTTCTTTCTCCTTCACCTCTCCTTTGTCTACTCCTCCTCCCCTTCTGTCTCTCTGTCTTTCTCTCTCTTTCATTTTAACTAAAATGAAGGGAACAATATAATCTCATTATTTAAAGCATGCTTTCTTTTAAAATTGTAACTTAAAATTATAGTCTTGCTCTGTCTCCCAGGATAGCATGCCATGGTATCAGACTAGCTCACAGCAACCTCAAACTCCTGGGCTCAAGTGATCCTCCTGCCTCGGCCTCACAGAGTGCTAGGGTTACAGGTGTGAGCCACTGTGCCTGGCTTTTGTTATGTTACATTAAATCATTCTATACTACATGTGTCTATAGAATCTCTCACTGGGTACGTCTACTATATATGAAAGTACAATTTAGATGTCCTTGACCAAAGTAGCTAATGGATTGTCTATTATGATTTATTACATTTAAAATGAAATAACAGAAATCATGACAGTCCAGATTTGGATTTGTTCACATTCAAAACCTTTGTTTTTTATACTTTGAGTAATACTATAGCTTCATTTTTGTATTAGTTTATTTGATATCACTGAATAAGATGAAATTTTTTTTTATATTTCACATTCTCATTTAATGTATTTCTACAATACAGCTGGGAGCAGTTGCAGTCATAAACTCGAATGATTATATGGTTTCTAAAATGAGGGAAAACTAAGACTACTGAGAAAGCACAGTTTTAAATCAAAAGTTAAAACGTTAGGAAATATTTATGATTCACTTGCAGATTTAGGCCTGTCTGATCATTCTCACCTGCCCCAATAAAATTATTTAAGTTGATTGTAATTCAGTTACTATATTTAAAGACAAGTAGCCTCTTATGAGGCTGTGAAAAGCATTTATGACAAATGCACTTTATGGTGTGTGAAATAGTTTGTATTTTTTACAGCATGTATAGAAAGTAAATAATTTTCTATTTGAGAGATGAACCAAAAAGCTCAGTCCAAAAAGTGTGAAAAAAATTATAGGAAGCAAAGTGGGATTTAGATTTTAATATTATATTTTTAATATTTTGAGTTTATTTTGCTATGACGTTTCTGTTTTTGTGTGTGTGATTGTGTGTTTCATTTATATTTAGATCATTAAATATGAAATGTCTGATTTTGAATCAAAAGTATAGTTTAGTATATCATAAACAAGAAGCAGGACAATTGATATAAGTATGCACCTGCACTATCAACACAGTTTTGCCATCTTAATAGTAGCTTGTTTATGCCAGCAGTGAAGAAGCCTGGAGAGCGAGTGGCAATGAAATCATGAAAGGTATTTTCCACAGCTTACTCAGAATTGAATATTTTTCCTTGCAAGAAGAGGCCCAAAGCCTGGAAGAAGTGGTAGTCTGTTGGTAGAAGGTCTGGTGAGTACAGTGGATGACTGAGAGTTTCCAAGTCCAGACTCTGTAGTTTGAGCAGTGTTGTTTGTGCAACATGTGGTAGAGCCTTGTCTTGCGATAGGATTGGCCTGTCTCTATTGACCAATCTCAGCTGCTTAATGGCAAGCATCCTCATCATTCCCTCCAACTGGTTTCAGCAGACATCCACGGTAATCAACTGACCAGGTTTTGTGAAGCCGTACTGGATAATACTGGTGCTGGACCGCCAAACACAAAACATTAGCTTTTTTGTGACGAATCTGCCGTTTTGGACTGTGTTCGGCACTTTATCTTTATCCAACAATTGTGCCAAGTGCTTGTGATTGTCAAAAAGAATCCATTTTTCATCACACATGACAATATGGTGTAGAAATGGTTCGTCTTTATGTCTTGACAGCAAAGAAAGGCAGGCTTTAAGACGATTTCTCTTCCGTTGCTCTTTTAATTCATGCAGAACCCATCTACCTAGCTTCTTTACCTTGCCCACTTATTTCAAGTGGTCCAATGTTGGTGAAATAGTAATGGTAAGCTTTGCTGCTAATTCATGCATATATTGATATGGATTCACTTCTGCCACAGCTTTCAGATCATCATTATCCACCCTGGTCTCAGGCTGCCCACATGACTCATTTTTAAGATTAAAATCACCAGAATGGAACTTCTCAAACCATTGACCTACTGTGTGCTCATTACCCACATCTTTCCCAAACATTTGGTTAATTTGATCTGTGGGCACTGCATTGGTTCCATGGTGGAACTCATATTCAAAAACAACATGAATTTTTGACTTATCCATGGTTCCACAAAAATTGCTCTAAAAATTTTTGAAAGATAATCACAAGTCAAAATGTGTGTTGTCAAGACTGAGGATATGCCTTCACAATAAACATAAAACAAGAAGTGTCAAAGTGAAACGTCAGAAGTTAGTACTTAAGGAAATCAGACGTTTCATATTTAATAATCTATACTAAGGGTAAGTGGCTGCTTTTCTTGTTTACATGAATCTTCAGTCAAATATAAAACATAAATATAAATATACACAATAATATAAAAACAAATACAAATATAAAACTTTTGGAGATGATGAATAGGTTTATGGCATAGATTGTGGTGATGTTTTCACAGGTGTGTATTTATCTCTAAAGTAATCAAATTGTATACATTAAATGAGCACGGGTTTTTGTATCTCAATCATAGCTCAATAAAGTGATTTAGAAAAAAGAATTAATAACCATTCATAAAAATGTATCCATATTATTTCATATCAAATTAAAAACTCAGCAGCTATAACTAATTGATTGGAATATGATACATAGGGAATGGACATTGTAAAAAAATCACCACAAATTGCAAATGTTATGTACATTTCTACATGTAGAATGAGTTCTTCTAGGTGTACACAGGTGAATGAGTCAAACATTTGGTACATTTCTCCAGACTTACTCTCTTGACGTGCTGCTGTATATGCACTCAGGTTAGAAACAGCATGTTAACTGTTTTTGGTATGTTTTCATTATCTAGATTACATGTCTTAGTTTGCATATTTAATTTTAAAATTCTTATTGTTTTTTTTGCTAGCGCTTAAAACCATAAATTATTTTCTGGACTAGTATTTGAAGGTAGAACAAACTCATACTAGGATCTAGAATATATTTCATGTTCATATATTACATTATCAGTTTTATTCAAATTGATGATATGAATTAAATTATAAAATTGTAAAACTCTTATTCCGCAAGTAGGAATTCTCTTCTCTAGGTAAAAGGCCTATAAACTGCAGCTCACAAAAAAAGAAGTTAAAAACAAAAAATAGGAAATTTTGATCTCCAGAGGTTAGAGCCAATTTTAGCATATTTTGTTTTAATGTTTAGGTGATGTGAAATACAATGGTAATTGAAAATACAAGCAACAAAAGCCGGGAGAATGATGTAGTCTACTGTATATGAAAATATTCCTTTGAGCAACAAACATCATTTAGTTGTGCTCTGTTCTTTCTAGAATAGACCCCTGAAGGAAGGAATTTTCAGCTGAATTTTCTCATTCATCATAAAATGACATTTTGCTTTCAGTTTTTATAACCCAACCTGGTTCTTTAATATCTGCACATTTTATTATCTAACTGGTGCAAAGACCTCAAAAAAAATCTGAAAAGCCAACACATTTCTGCCAGCTGTGATCTGTGCTAATGTGAAAAGAATACATTGAAGTATCAGTCAGCATCTCCCCCTAAGCTGTACACATGCAAGGTTACCCTCACAAATATGCAGAGATACACTTTCACAAATTGTATTATTAAATATAGGGTTCCCAAGCATAAGCTAGGAAGCCTGCTTTTGGTCTGTGATAGGCTTCTTTATAAATTTTTAAAGTAAAAGTCTCAAATTATACACAATGTGGGAAAACACTAAACCATAATCAGTGGATATATTAGATGAAAATCATTAATAGCAATCAAAGCACATATTTTAGAACACTATGGCTTAAAAATACATCATATTATTTTGCTAGCTCATATCACTTTGCCTTAATGCTTCTTTTCATGTACAGAGAGGAAAGAGCAGTATTGGGGGATAGAGGAAGAAAGATGCAATAAATAGAATATGGGAAGATAATGAACTCATGTCCCTGAAATACTATCTTTGCACCCTGTCTCTCTGAGTTAAAAGAACAACTGAAGCACACTCACAGAATATGCCTCATGGCCACAATTTTAACCCAGATACTCAGCAGAGAATGCAAGTGACGGGATCCGTCCTCTTGCATTAGTCAAGAGCTGGGGAAATGATATCAGAGGAGAAAGCCACATACCCTACCCTGAAGTCTCAGGAAGATAAGTGAGCTTCTCTTTGTATCTCAGCTACTGGGTAATACTTTACCAACTGGTCTTTTCTTAGGCGGATATTTCCATGGCACCCACGAGCTACTGGTTTGTCATTGCCCAAGCGATCCCATAAGCCTGCCTGATACAGTTGATAAAAGAATGCAAAATAAAGTGTATTTAAAGAAAACTTTATACTAAATCAACTCATTGAAGGAATATCAGTAACTGGAGGAAAGAAAAATGCAGCTGAAAATATAAAATCAGTGGCTCCATATTGAATTGCAACCAGTTGAAAGAAACAGAAAAATATTTAGGAAAAATACAATGAAAAATTCCCACTGATATAAAGTTATAGTGCAAAAATATTTCTTGAAGTAAAAAAAAAGAAAATGAAAACATGACTTTTAAATGAATGGATTAAACAAACTAAAAAATGAAGTGCACATATAAGAATAACATCTATTGGATGTTGGGTGGGGGGGAGGGGGAGGTGGGTGGAGGGGACGGGTATATGCACACACAAAGAGTGCAATGCGCACCACCCGAAGGATGGACATATTTAAAACTCGGACTTAGGGGGGGGAGGGGGGGAAGGGCAACACACATAACCTAAACATCTGTACCCCCATAATATGCTGAAATAAAAAAAATGGAATTCAATTGTTAAACTCTGAGTTAATGTTCTGAAAGATCAAGTGGCCATATTATCCATCAATAACAAGAATGTAAGTTCCAAGATGCGGTACACATCTGCACACTTTCAGCACCTAAACCAGCGCCCAGCTCATAGAAAGGGCTTAGCAAATAGTTATTAATGAAGACATAATCAACACATAATGTGTTAGAGATTAAGAATCAAAAAGATTAGTGAAAACATAAAGAGAACAAAGACAAATATAGAAAATATTAGAAAATCATTAGCTTATGATAAAATAAATGCAGAAATGGTATTATAAATTCCCTAGCAGCAGAGACAGCCACATGTGTGTGTGTGTGTACACACGTATTTATATATGTATAAATATATATACATATATATACATGTGTATCTTAGTGAAAAATATAAATAGTAGAGTAACATGTATAGTATGATCCTATTTAAAAAACACATATAACATTTTAATAATTCAAAGCACTTCTAAATGAATGAGTCAATATGTATATGAACTTGAAGAACAATGTGCAAGCATAACCCAGCAGGCATTTACTAATGTTTATATCAGAACAGTGTGATAGGATTGCAGGGGAAGCAGTTATCATTTTCTTATGGTTTCTGAACATTTTATTTCTTTTTATTCATAACTAGGCTTTCTCATAAAGATCAATTCTAAAGGAATACTTATGAAAAGAAAATAAGTCTTGGGAATCTAAGATGGCAATCTTATTAGCTGTGAGTCTAAAAGACAGGTAATGTAATGATTGAGAGTGCAGATTCTGGGGTCAAATTGCTTGGATGAAAATTATGTTTTTTTCCTTATAAAAGCTACAAAGCCTCAGGAACATTTTCCTCTTTCTTCCTTAAGATTTTTTTTTATCTGTAAAAGGGAGGTGAAAGTAGTAACTCCAGCCTCATAGAGTTGTAAGGATTTAATGAATTAACATATGCAAAGAATTTAAAAGAATAGAGAGAACATAAGCTCTTAATAGATGTTAGCTGGCATTATTATCCAGCATAAAACTTGATCAAAGTAACCGATGAGCACACAAGTGCACAGAGGGAAGTAAAGCCCAGGGGAGGGCAACCAAGGGGAGGGGGCAGAAGGGAGGGGAATAAACCCACCTAATGGGTACTGTGAATACTATTTGGGTGATGGGCACACCTATAGCCAGGACTCAAGCATTACAAAAATGATCCATGTAGCCTAAAACATTTGGACCCCTTAATATTTTGAAATAAAAAAATTAAAATAAATAAAGGGCATTTTATCTACATCCCAAATCCCTAAAGACTCTAGCAAATTTGAAAGTCCGAAAGATAGGTTAACTCAGCGTTACAAAATAATCCTCTCTCGCAATATTCCTCAGTCACTCTGGAGTTGGAAGATAAGCTGAATTCTTCCTGGTTTTCCCCAGACTGATAGCATCATTTGAAACTGACTCTGCTCAAGGCTTGTAAGCAGTCTGGCCACTTCCTAGATATCATTTCATGCCAGGGCCCCTCAACGGATTGCAGATAGAGGAGGAAACCATTAACACAATGTACTTTTGTCGGGAGGGAGATTTCCAAATACCTCTCCTCTAGCTCCCTAAATCTCAAAATGTTGCTATAGATAACTCTAAAGGTGAAGTATGAATATTGTTGGGTCAGGTTACAATTGATATTTTCCTGCTACTGGATTTTAGAACTTTCCTTAAGAGCAATTTTTCAAAGTTACAAAATGTAACTGATGTGAGAATAAAGGTTTATAACTGGCAAGGTGGAGTTAGCTACTTTGCAATTTGGCATAGCTCAGTACTGACTCTCCTCACATATAAAAATACACACAGTGAATACCCATCAATATCTGCTCATCCATTTGGCAAGATCATTTATTGATCACGTTATGGACCATTTTTCTCCCAGGTTTTAAAAGGTTTCTTTTAGAAGTTATGTAATTTGATGATAGCTTTGATTCAAGGTGGGGAGGTGGCATGTAAAGAGATAAATTCCCTGAGTCTTTGTTCCAATTCTTAAAATCATAATCACTGATGTGTTCCTTGTATTTCTCATTATTTTAATCTTAATATTTACTTATATTTATTTATTGACTACCATAGCCTTTTTTCTCTTTTAGTTTAAAATGCAGTGTATTTTGTTTGCAGATAAATTAGTGTATGTGTCTGCGTGCATGTGTGTGCACATGTATATAAAATGTAGTTTAACATGAATGTCCGATGTTTCTTTATTTAGTGGCCGCCTGCTAACTTTTTGTAGACGTGCATCATAATGTATTTAAGTAAGTCTCTACCAAAAGCCATTTATATTATAAAAATGATGTAATATACATCTGTTACATATATTTTTGTGAATTTATCTAATTTTTCCCTTAGAATAAATTTCAAAAATGAAATTCTGTTAAAAGGACTTTTTAAAAAGTTTTTGGTATCTAATGACAAATGTTTTTTAGCATATTGCATATATCCACAAACATATGTGCTGCTAGCCATTTAAAATTTTATCAAGTGGAAAGACTGGGAAAATATAGCGGATTATTATTTTTCCTTACATTTCTTTTACTACTAGTATGTCTGAATATATTTTTCATATCATGTTTGGAACTTATTTCTTTTTCACATTTTTTATGAATTTACATTCTAAGCTGAGTTTTCTATAACATTTTGGGGGTTTTCTTACAGATTTGCAGAGAATTTTTATAAAATAAAGGTTTTAACCCTTTCAGTATCATTTTATATTACACCTCCTCCAAGTCTGAGATTTGCTTTTATATCAGTAGGTTTCCTTGTAGTCACTTGAAAGTTTTACATTGTATGTAGCATGCATTTTAGTGCCTTGGGATGGCATTCTCCACTGAAATAGTTCATAAATATTATATATTCTAAATTTAAAGACATTTCCTTTAAATCAGACATGCAGAACTACTATTTCATTCAATATTTCATAACAACTGCCATTATAACCACAATTTAAAAGACTGAATTTATGACAAAGTACAGAAAACATGTCTTGATGATTCTTCAAAGTTATAAAAAGAATAAGCTTCTGATATGCTTTTACTTGCATCAAAAATTTCTCTAGGCAACTTAAAAAACTTCACAATCATTATTTAATTAATTACTACCACTTTTTTGGGAGGAGAAAGTGTGAGAAGGCACATTTATTAAGCTTCTTTCTAGAGGAAAAAAACTGCAACATAGTGTGATTTGGCTAAATGACCCCTGCCATTCCACAGAATCATAGAAAAAAAAAAAAATCCACTTCTCCTCTCAGACTGTTCTAACTTGCCCAATCTTTTATTTGGCCTTAGCTACTGGCAACTGGGATTTTAGTTGTCACTTGACTTAGATTCTGAGGGTTAATAGCATGAAGTATATTGGATGTGCAATATTCAGGGACCGGAGCAGACTGGGACAGCACCAACAACCCCAGGAAGCAGGAGATAAAATAGAATAATTACAAAATGCTGGGAAGTAAGCCATCCCTCAGTATGAACATAAATACATTTCTTAGCTTTGTCAAGAACCCAAGTGTGAAAATTGCTAGATAGCTGTCAGGATAAGTGCCAGGTTCCAGAGTGAGAGGTTATTGAGATGCACCAAATATAATCTTTCCTTGAAGTTATTCCCATTAATGAAGTTTTACCTACTGGGTACTTAATTGTACAGAGGACTGTGCTAGAAAGAATTCTGGTTGCCATGTTGGAGGTTTAACAAAAATTCAATCTACAAAAGAATGAATGTGAACAAGAAAAAGAAAGAATGCCTCCCCAAGTTCTTTTTGAATCTCTGTAAACACACTGGCAGCTGGCGGCTTAGCAGGTATGAAATACCAGGCATAGGGTATTTACGGTTACATTCCCCAAAACATTGTTTTCTCAGAAGTATAAGACAATGATGTAAAAAACATAGGATATTTATCTAAATAATCTTTCTTTCATTTCAGCTGTATACCTTACTTAATTATAACTCAGCATTACCTGTTATCATGGAGCCATTCTATTTCAAAGTATTAGATTTGTTGTGATAATTTTCTTTATCTCTTAGATGTACAAGCTGAGTGAATTTCACAGGTTCAACCTGGATTATCCCTGGAGATGCCTGGTCTTTTATGGAGCCTCAGGGGATAATGGTCATTGGACTCCCTAAGTCCCCTTATAATGAACATGCAAAAAATTAAACATTAAACACAGTTTTTATTAGCCTCTTGGCCAAATCAAAAAGAAGAGGCCAGATGTATTAGACTTGATATGAAAATTGGTGGCTTCTAAAGGGTAATAGGTCCAATAATGCTGGTGGAGGAGCACAGACTGGAAGCACAATGTGATGGATTTTAGATAATTTCCTATGCACCTTTCATTTTCTGTTAAAAAAAATAACTATTGCGAACTAACGTTCTTTTGCCTGAATCGTTTTTTCCCCCTCACTATTTTCTTTATTTTGTTATTCAAAACATCTTCTTTAATATTTGCTTCCCCACAATTCATTTTAGCATAATTCATTCCACCACTAGTGAATGCTCCATTCTTCCTTTCATTTAGGTAAACTACACATTGCCCATCCCACTTAATATTCTGGAATTAACGATTTGTTAATTCAATGACAATGAGAAATTGGTTAATTATTATGTGCTTAAGTTTTCTCAGCTGCAAAACTACACAACACCACCTAACTCATGGAGATTTTAAAAGATTTTAATGAAAAATGAATATATAACACTAAATGCTTACTGTATGCCAAGAACCATTCTAAGCACTTTCCATGTATTAAAACAGTCCTCTGAAAGTTAGTATTATCCTTACTTGACAGATAAAGATACTGTGCTGTATAGTGGTTAACAAATATCTCAGTGTTGCATAACTATTTAGTGGAGGAGTTTTAACTTAAATAGAAAGAACATATCTCCGTAGCTAATAAACTTAACAATTAATCCTGACCGGATATAAGGAAAGTTTTCAATAACTATTAGCACCCTTTCCAATTTTGTTAATTCTGAATGTAAAAGAAAAATAAAAAATGAAAGAGATAAGTGATTAAGTAGTGTTCCAGCCAAGCAGACAGTTCAGGAAATGTTTGTTCCATTGATTTTTATCTTCCAGATGATCTTTCTGGTGTCTCAACTGACTGGTCTTAATCAGGAATGAAAAGAAGCAGAACATGGTCACAGACACGATCTCTCCAACTTCCCCTGGGCAGTTGATCATCTTTCCCTTACAGCCTCCATCTCCTACTGTTTCATGCCAGTGAGGAGCTGTCTCTCTGGCCAAGCTTTCTATACAGACACCAATCAGAAATAAATCCTCCTTCAATTCTGGTTGCCTGACGTATTTCTAATAGAATGACTCCGGCACAATATATTTGAAAGTCTTGTAACCAGGACATTTTGTCACCATCCTTTTGATCCATCAAGGCTCCCTAAGAGTGGATGAAAATGAAAAGGAGATATTCAGGGTTCTAATTATATCATTTCCCAAACACCAACAGAGAAATTTACTCATAGATCTTTGGCAATGAAAAATTTGTTTAGTATTAAAATAATGTTACTTTTATGAGTCAGATTTTTGAGCTTCCGGTGTATTACCGGGCTATTGTAGGAAGAAAAGAGCAATGATGGGATCACAAAGTGGCTCTTAAAGCTTCTCTTCAAAAGTCTGATATGTCATGTCTGCTCATGTCCATTGGCAAGGGGAAGCCACACAGCCAATCCTTATACCAGTGAGACAGGAGTGGAGTGTGACCCTTGCACCCAGGGGGCTACCAAATACTTGGAGGGGAAATAATACCCAAATAGATACACCTGTGGAAACAAGGAGGCTGCTGTCAGAAAGCATGATTAAGTCAGTGGAAAGAAAACCTACGCCTGTTACTCAGAATGCTTATGCAAGCACATGCACTTCTGAAATAGCCTTACTTCCAGTGGAACATAGTATTTAATTCCAAGAAGTAACTGGCATATGTGTCACTTACCTTTTTAGGACTTATATATTAAATTCAAAGTATATTCCATAATATCAAAAAATGTTCACAATCTTCTCCCTTAATTGAAATATGAAATTTTGGGATTTTTTTGGGGGGGAAGGACAGAGTCTAACTATGTCACCCAGGCTGGAGTGTAGTATCATGATCATAGCTCACTGCAACCAGGAGTGCCTGAGCTTAGGCTATCCTCCCTCCTCAGCCTTCCAAGTAACTGAGATTACAGGCACATGACACCATGCCCAGCACATTGTTATTATTATTATTTTTTGTAGAAATGAGAACTCGCTATGTTGCCCAAGCTGATCTCAAACTCTTGGCCTCGAGATCGTTCCATCTTAGCGCCTCAAAGCACTGGGATTGCAGGTGTGAAACACTGCCCCTGGCCCAATTTTTAATGTTTTTGTCAATGGAGCATCTCCTTTTTAATTTCAGAAATCTGGCAAAAAGAGCTATTGTACTCCTTGTGTTAGGGGGAATTTTGTTGTGAGGTCCCAGGAAGAAAAGACCTGCAAGTCAGATTTCTGGACTTTTTCTTCCTGGAGCTTAAACCATTCAAGTTATTACACTAGGTGTTATAGAAAGGGAAGACAGGGTGCTTTTGAAGAGTGAGAGAGTGGAGGGGAGAGTTAGAGGGGGGGGAGAGAGAGAGAGGGAAAAAAACGTATTTATTGTGAGACTAAACAAAAAGGGAAGAAGATGACCAAGATTAGGGGATGATGGATGACTGCAGAGAAGAGGTAGAGACCCCAGAAGGAATGTCTATGTGTTGTAGGGATGGATCTTAGTGTAGCTCTCAGCTTCAGCACAAGTTTCAGGCTGCATTTGTGATTTGGAAGCAGGGTTTTAGGGGACTGCTAGAACCATGACACTGAATGTCAGTGGTGACTGACCCCGGTGGTCTGAAGGTTAAAAATCATTACCCGTTTTCCAAGCACCAAGCAAGTCTGCAAGACTTGTGCCCTATTCCCTAAACTTGTCAAGATGGCAGTTTGTAGTCCAAATTAAGTTGATTTAAAGAAAATTAATGAATTCTATATTTCTCAGACACTTAAGTTTATGGTCTGAGATCCTTACTTTCTTCAATTAACAAAGGAACTTGATACATGTCCATGTCAAATGTCCTATGATTGTAGATTTGGATTTAAGTTTTTTTCCTCTGCCTTTCTTGTGCCTACTTAATTAACTCTTACTTACAGAGACATAAGACACAAAAACCATCTTGTGAACTACTAAATGAGATCTTGGGAAAGTTCCCAAAATATTTTCGCTGTCACAAGCAAGGAAAAGATGTTTGAAAAGAATCTAGATGCCATGTTACCTCAGACCTGATGTGTTTTACAGCCTCTTGGCTTCTTTCACTGATCTGTCTTCTCCCAGCTTCATTCCAACTTACTCAGATCCATCTCCCTAAAGTGTCCTTTTGCACATGTCTTGACCCAAGAACCTATAGTAGCTCCCTTTTTCTACCAAATCAAATCCAAGTGCTCATATTCATATTTTTTTCCTCTCTTCTTTTGTTCCCCGAAATATTATGGGGGTACAAATGCTTTTGGTTACATGGGTCACTTTTGTAATGCTTGAGTCAGGATTATAAATGTGCCCAACACCCAGATAGTGTTCATTGTACCCATTAGGTGAGTTTTTGTCAATCCTTTCCCACCACTTCCTCCCTGTTTGTTTTCCATTGCGTTATATTTCCCTCTATGCACATGTGTGCATCAGTTAGTTCCAATTTAATAGTGAGCACACGTGGTGTTTGTTTCTCCATCCTTTAGATAATTCACTTAAGATAATGGTCTCAAGGTCCATCCAAATTCTTGCAAAAGGTATTAAGTAATCCTTCTTCATGGCTGAATAGTATTCCATGGTATACATATACCACATTTTGTTAATCCACTCATGAACTGATGGGCATGTGTGTGATTTGTGTGTAGCTAAACATCGTGGTCCTACTGTTTTTTTACTATTCCTTCCTCTGTGACTTTTCTGTGGCTTCATTTCCCACATAAAATATTTCCCCACTTCTTCTCTGTCTTGATTTCTTAAAATTTAAAACTTAACATTTTTACCTTTAGCTTATCTTCAAATAAAGGAAAACTAGAATAACCATTTGGAGTAGTCATTAGAATTTAATGGCAACTTTTCTGAAGTGCGTAAGCTAGGGTTTATCATGTGCTTGGTGCTTAATAAAAGTACATTCCCTTCCTTTTTTTGCAAAAATTTAGTATTTCTAACTTTATCTGATTATTCCTCACTTCAGTTCTTCTTCTTCTTTTCCTTACATGGAGACTTACACTAGGCACCACCATACAGTTACCTAGTTACATAGAACTTAACCTATATAGCTGGGCTTCTTGCTACTTCTCCTATGTTCTAATTCAGATATTTTAATTAAATTCTCCTGGCTATTACTTTTTTTCTGTTCACTGTGCCTCTAGTTAATACCTCTCCTCACAGCCTGATAAACACATTTTGCTTTTAAATCCAATCTTTATGCTCTTCCCATAATCATTTCTTACCTCATGCAAAACAACATTATAAGACCTATTAAGTTGTGCTGCATTTGTTGAATTAAAGTTCTGCCTTCCTACTTGACTGTGAATGCCTTGAGGGATAAAAATCAATTTATTTCGTTTTTATATTGCCAATACCTATCACAGTGCTTGGCATATTTGCTGAATAGAAGAATCCTGCATGAAACATTCGTGGATCTGTTTCACAGAGAAATGAACATGTAGCTATGCCAAGAGTTCTGGCTTCTAGTGTATGTCCACATTTTTGGCATAGGACCTATGAAAAACTGCTTGTACTGTCTGACCCTCACTTTATCATCTATCAAATGGCATTAAATATATCTGTTAAATGTCTTTTTGTGAAGTTTATTTGCAGAATGCAACAAGGTGATGAATGTCCGTGTTTATATTCCAATTGCTATTGCTGTGCAACAAACTATCACATAACTTACTGGCATAAACAACTATTAATATTTTATTATGCGGGTTAGGAATTAATTGTTGAAGAATTCAGCTGAAAGTCCTTGCTTGGGGGGTCTCTCATGTGGCTGAAGTCAGCTGGCAGCTGTGACTGTAATCACCTGAATGTTCTACCTTGATGGTTGGAGCACTCTCTTGGAGCCCTGAAGTTCCACGTAAAAAGTTCAGCTATCCTGAGGCCCCCATGTCATGAGGAAGCTCAGATCACATGACAGATGTCGCATTTGTGGGTCTGGGGTGGTCCTACTTCACAAGCTTCCTGAGTGACTTTTCCTGTTCAGTCCAATTTGCATCAAAGATGAGTCTTAGGCACTGTCTGATGTTCAAGCAGCTTGTTCTGGCAATTCTTTTACAAGATGGACAACAGGAGCAAGTTGGTGGGCTGGGCCAGATACGATCAGGGAAGGATAACCACCTGATGGGAAGGGTCTCTGTCCAGAGACTATTCTCAGAATTTGGAGGATTATTTCCCCTTTCTTATACTTCTACTTAGTCTGAATGAGTTACCAGGTTTTTCTTTCATAAATGGAAGTTAAACTATTCTTGTAAGGATAAGCTTTGTCTTAGGGCTCACAACATTTATATCTATGCTGAAGTGGCCTTGTCTCTAGGGCAATCAGGGTTTTTAGATCCTGTTATCATAGAGGTCTGGTAACCTCCGGGTCAGGGCTGAAATCCCCAGGCCAGGTTTCATCATATTGCTAAGTGACCCATAGTGCAGGCCCTTTGAAATGTTTGAATAGACTTCATGGCTATCATTAATCTTACAGACACTACAACAGGCCATATATAGGTGTTCTAGTTGTTATCCCCAGGCTAATTCCCAGATAACAGCCATTTTGGTTTATTCACATGGCTGGCAGTTGATTCTGGATCTCAGTTGGAATTTCAGTTGGAACTCTTTACTAAAGTACGTACATGTGGCCACTCCGGGTGGCTTGAGCTTCCTTACAACATGGCAGCCTCAGAGTACATGGACTTCTTGTGTGGTGGCTGAGGGCTCCAAGTACAAACAATCCCAGGGGAAGGCTGCAGCTGCATTGCCTTTTATATCCTAGCTTTGGAATAGATGAAACATAAATTCTTCTGAATTCTTTTGAAGTTATTCCAAATACAAAGAGAGGGGACATAGGCATACCACTTAATGATGCTAAAAAGGGATGCTAAAAAGCTTACTTTTTTAAATCACCACTTAAATATAAACTGTACAGGGTTAAACAAATATAATGAATTATGTCCTATTATCCAATAGAGAGGTCATTTCATCTGTTTTCATTACATTACCTCTCTTGCCAGAACACAACTCAGCATATCTTTCTGATCTTTCATGACAACATCATCTCCAGAATTTTCTTCTACTCATTAGCTACTTCTTTTCTACCCTTCCTTTACACTTTGAACTGTTTAGGGCTTAGCTTTGAGCTTCTTTTTCTTCTCTGTAACAAAGTAATCACATTTCGCTCCATAGCTTAAAATACTATATAAATGCCAATTCATATCAAATATATGACTCTAGACAGGAAACCTGTCCTTAAATCTATGCTCATATCCAAATGCCTATTTGAAATCTCAATTTGTATAATAAGCATGTTAAACTTAACAAGCCTGTAAGAGAATGCTTGATTTCATCACTCAGATGTGGATCCTATCAGTATATTCTATCACTACCAATCCGTATTGTTAAACTATGACTTTTTTCTCTTTTTGTTGCTACTTGTATACTCATTCATTATAGTTTTTCTTGCCTATTGATGACAGCTATTTTTGCAAAGTTTTTCTTTTAACGATAGATGCATAGAAATTTTAGGTTGAAAGTATATACAGTGAGTTGGCTGTATTTTCTCACTAAGGTAGTATAGAAGAGATACTGGTAAACTATTAATAGTCAATGACTTTCTCTCTGAGTACAGAATAAATGATATCCCCCCTCTCTCTTTGTCTCTCTTACACAACCCACATGCACCCACAAATACACACCTATTTATTAAGCCTCCATTCATCTTTTCTCAATTTTATTGAGGTGCTCATAATTGATTCACTGACATGAGTAAATCAAAAGAGAACAAAAGGACCAAAAAAGAGAATAATCTGGTGGGTGTGAGGTTTGCCTAAATGAAGTCAGTATTAATCTTAATATAAATTTAAAAGCACTGATTCTTAAAAATTGGAAGGGACTGACATCAAAAAGATTTGGGAGCTTAACTTCATCACTATTCCTTCTTGTGACTAGAAGAGTTTCCCTTTTTTACAATTGCTTTCTGATTACTTGGTCATTTGTTCATTTACCAAGGGTTTAGAAAATGACTGGAGTAAGCCATTCTGGAAATCCTTTTCTCCACATTTCTTATTAGCTTGGATATGTTCGTGATATAATTTTGGCCAAGAAATCCTCAGAAAAAGATTACTGAAGAATTTCTAAAAGAGTTTTGTTTTGGGTTTTTCGTTTGTTTATTTGTATGTTTCCTTTAGGTTTTCAGTCAGAAACATGAGGAGAACTTCCCTTTTCTAACTCTAAAAGGAACTGTGTGAAGTGGTGATGCCCAAAAATGTGGCATTTCATTGAATCAGATGAAATCCACACTAAGAAAAGAACTCAATACTCAAAAGACGGAAGAAATTAGGTCCTTGAACATATCATTGAGTCATCAAATTAGCCAAAAAGTCATCCGTTCTCTGTGTTTCTAGTTATGAGAAAAAATAAACTACTTATTGATTTAATCTTTTTTAGTCGGGTTTACTGTGAGTTGTAGTTGAAAGCATCCTTACTGATTCAGGTACTTTGTAGATTAATTAGTCCAGCCTACTTAAAAAAAAAATTAAGTAACTTGTTCCAAACTTCTCAGTATTCTTTCTTTTATTTTCTCTTCTTTTCTCTTTTCTCCTTTTCCTTTTTTATGTCTTCTTCTCTCCTTTTCTCTCTCCTCCCCTCCAGCCATCATATTAACCTTGTATGCCTACACACACATGCACACTCACTCAGTCTTCACCCGATTCTGCTGTCACTTTGACCATAGGATAATTGAGATTGAGTACTACTGAATCCCAGTTAGCGCACAGTTGACTCAACACACTGACTCTTTAAACTGCTGTGCTTTTTAGATATTTAAGAATTGTTTGTATATTGTAAGTTCCAAAAATTTCAGATAATGAGGCTATAAAAAGCATTTGGATTTTTATGCAAAAAATATTTTGGATATATTAACTTTAATTTGGGATTTCATATTTGCAATAAAATTGAATCTGTATGTATAATCTATTCTTTAAAAATAAGAGCCATTGAATAGACAATATTTTAATATCTATTCATTTCTAATAAAAAGAGAGTCCTATGGGCTTAATAAACACAAAAATATTATTGAATCATAGAGTGGCTAATTAGTTTTGTGATTTAAAGTGCTGTGCTTGCACATGAAAATTAATAACTGATTATATGCAGCCTTGATTTGATTTTTTTCCACATGCTATTCAAATGGTTGTAAACCTAAATTTGCCAGAGGTTTGTAGACATTTCCTTGGCATCCAAATTTCAAACATTGAGCTTGAAAATAATCTTATTTTTTTAGCATGTAGATATTTATCTCTGAAGTATAATCTCTGACAAATATAATCTCAAATCTTTAAAAAACGTCTTATGTTTATCCCTTGCCAGAATTTTACACTATGGAGTCTAATCTAATTTTGATGTATGATTCACTGGCTCTAGTGTTTTAATTAACAATAGCAGGAATCTGGCAGTTACATCTCAGAGCATTCATCTAGCTGAGTTTAAATTTTACACATATGTCCTAGATTTATTGTGGATACAAGCACAAACACTTTAATAAAAAGTAAATGCTATACTTATACATTAGTTCTAATGACAATGGAAAATATGAAATTAACCAAACAAATAAATATGACTGATTCACCAAAACATAAATCCACATAAAATACTATTTGCAAGATGGGCATTTATTTTATACAATATACATCGGTGTTTAAAAGCCGGAGTTACCCCACGTCATATCTTCTTTGTACCCAAGGAAATATCCCATAAAAGTATGGCACTATAACTGCAGTGCCTGGTTCATTTAATTGTCACTAGTTAAGAAAAAAAAAAAAAGAAATGAGAATGAATTTTACTTTCCCTTTCATCCTTTCTCTAAGTCTCCTTGGAATTTCTTCAGGGGATACTCTATCTAGAATTTTAGTGAATTTTCAGTGGAATAATATTTTAGGTGAAGAGAGAGAGAGAGAGAGAGAGAGAGAGAAATACACATACACACAGAAACAGTTCTTCAGAATTAATTGAGTATTAATGTCACTGTCTTTGGAACATATATTTTACCTTAGGCAAATATCAAAAAGCCAAATGTGTCTTTTGTGGCCCTTTTGTAATCTTTTCCACTTTATGTGACAACCTGTTCCTCTTGTATACACTTTTGCTCTTAATTACTTAATGCTCTAATCCCTGTTTCCTTTGAATCCTTTCTTTTATCTAATTTCACACAATGAAAAAAAAAGATTTGAAGAAACTGCTATCACTTATTCATTCATTATTCTCAAATGTATGTAATAAATAAAGATCAACACAGACATAGCATATTATACAATTTTACAGAAAAGAAGTAGATTCTGAGACGAGTAGTGATAGTTACCTGAAAAAATGGGGATACTTGTTTGATATTATAAGTAGAACAAATATCAAAGAGGTTTCCCTTGTGCCTCTATTTCAGTCTTGTCTTCTGCTCCAACAGTATTCACCCATTTTCACTTCTAGTTTTATACTTTACCCTGGATCTTAGATAAGCTTAGAAAAATTTTTTTTATTTTTACAGTCTTTGATTTTTCTTACACACTAAAACTTTATTTAAAAATAGTGGCCCTGGCTGATACCTACAAATGGCATTAGATAATACCCAGTCCTCAGACCACAAAATTCTATATTTAAAATTTGTTCAACATCTGCATTTATACTCATTCCTTATTCCTGTTTCAGTGCCACACAGATCTTTTTATATTTATGATCACAGCCACTTCTGCTGTATGTTATTATTATTTTATCTTTTTAAAACAGAAAAATTTGTTTTAGCAGGAAGATCATGAGGTCCTAGGCACCTTGCTAAGCCTCAAAGAAGTGCTAAGTGATAATGGCAGATCCTGCTTTCACTGCTGTTTGAAACTAGAAATACCATAGCAGCATTGACATAGATGTTTTGACAAGAAAACGAAACAAAGAACCTACAAAACAACGAGAAAACAGGTAAGTAACTGGCAGTGATAAGTCCTTATCTATCAATGAGTATCTTGAAAGTAAATGGATTAAATACTCTAATAAATGTTGCAGAGTGACAATTAATCAACACCAAAAAAAGATCCAACTATGTCCTATCTACAAAAGATTCACCTAATTTTTAAAGATACACATTGACTTAAAGTAGAGGAATGATAAAAGATTTTCCTGGCAAATGGAAGCCATAAGAGAGCAGGAATAGCTATACTTTTATCAGACTAAATAGACATTATGTCAAAAATTGTTAAAAGAGACAAAGAAGGACTTTGTGTAATGATCAAGGAGTCGATTCATCAAGAGCATATAACAAGTGTTAAGTATACATGCAGCTAGCTTCAGAACACTTTAATGTATAAAGCAAATATTAAAGGATCTGAAGGGAGAGATAAATTGTGATACCTCACATTCAATAAGAGACAGATCATTCAAAAAGAAAATCAATAAAGAAATATTGAACTTGAACAACACTTTTGACCAAAAGGATAAAACAGAATGGAAAACATTCTAGTTAACAACAGAATATCCATTCTTCTCTAGCACACATGAAATGGTCCCAGGATAGACCATATATTAGGCCACAGAACAAGTCATAAAAAATGTAGTGTGATTACAATCATATCCCTCTTCTGAAAACAATGGTATGAAATGTAAATCAATAACAGGAAAAACTTTGGAAAATTCACAAATACATGGAACTTAAGCAACATGCTCCTAAACAACCAATGAATGAATGAAAAATTGAAAGAGAAATTGAAAAATATCTTAGACAATGAAAAGTCTAACACAGAATAATAAAATTTATGAGATGTTCATCTAAAGGAAACATGGAAAACAAAAAAAAAAACAAAACAAAACAGCTAAGGCCAATATCAGCAGAAGAAAATAAGTAATAAGATCAGAGCAGAAATAACTGAAATAGAGACTAGAAAAGTAATATAAAAGATCAACAAATAAGAGTTAGCTTTTTGAAAAGTTAAAAAAATAGATAAATCTTTAGCTAAACTAAGAAAAGAGAAGATAAATAAATAAAACCAGAAATGAGAAAGGAAACTTTACAACTGATACAAAAAATACAAAGGATCCTAAGAAAATATTATGAGCAATTATATGCCAAAAATTGGATAATCTAGAAGATATGGATAAATTTCTAGACAAGACTAAATCATGAAGAAGTAGAAAATCTGAACAGACCAATAATGAGTAACATTGAATCAGTAATAAAAAGTCTTCCAACAAAGAAAAGCCCAAGACATGATGATTTCACTGCTGAATTATATCAAATATGTAAAGAATTAATACCAATTATTCTCAAACTCCTCTAAAAAATTGAAAAGGATAGAATACTTTTAGACTCTTCTTAGGATACTACCATTACCCTGATACCAAAGCCAGACAAGAATATCACAAGAAAAGAATACTACAGGACATATATGCAAAAATCCTCAATAAAATACTAGAAAACTGAATTCAACATATTAAAATGATAATTCACCATAATCAAAGGAGATTTTTTTCCCCTGAAGTGCAAGGTGGTTCAATGTATGCAAATCAATAAATATGATACATCAAATTAACAGAATGAAGGACAAAAAAATATGATCATTACATTAGATGCAGAAAAAATATTTTACAAAATTCAGCATCCTTTGATGATAAAAACTCTTCAAAAATTACGTAAAGAAAGAATGTACCTCAACATAGCAAAAGCCATATATGACAAATCCATAGCTAACATCAAAATCAATAGCGAAAAGTTGAATACTTTTCCACTAAGATCAGAACAAAACAAAACACTCTCACCATTTCTATTCAGCATAGTATCGAAAGTTCTTGCCAGAGTAATTAGGCAAGATATAGAAAGTATCCAAATAGAAAAGGAAAAAGTGAAATTGTCCCAGTTTGCAGATGACAAGATTGTATACATAAAAAACCCTAGACTCCACCAAAAAACTATTAGAACTAATAATGAATTCAGTAAAGTTCCAGGATACAAAATCAAAATGTAAAAAAAAAAAGTAGTGTTTCTATGCACAGTGAATAGTCCAAGAAGAAAGTCAAGAAAACAATCTTATTTACAAAGTTACCAAAAAAGAAAAAAAACCTACTTAGAGATAAATTTAACCAGGGAGGTGAAAAACTTGTACACTGAAAAGTATAAAATATTAATGAAAGAAATTGAAGATAATATAAATAAATAAAAATATGTCCCACGTTCATGGATTGGAAAAATTAATATTATTAAAATGTCCATACTACACAAAGTGATCTACAGATTCTATGCAATTCCTATCAGAATTCCAACATCATTTTTTATAGAAACATAAAAAAAATCCTAAAGTTTATATGGAACTACAATAAAACCTGAATAGCCAAGGCAATCATGAGCAAAAAGAACCAAATTGAAGGCATCATACCACTTGATTTCAAACTCTACAACAAAGTTATAGTAACTAAAACAGCATGATACTAGCATGAAAATAGACTCATCAACCAAGGAACAGAACAGAGAGCCCAGAAATGAACCCAACTGTGTATAATCAGTTGATTTTCCACAAACATGCCAAGTTTATACATCGGGAAAGAATAGTTTCTTCAATAAATGGTGCCAGGAAAATTGAATATAGTATGCAGAAGAATGAAATTGTACCCTTATCTTACTCCACTGACAAAAATCAACTCAAAATAGATTACAGATTTAACATAAGATCTAAAACCATAAAATTTCTAAAAGAAATCATAGGAGAAAATCTAAAAGACATTGGTCTGAGCAATGATTTTTCAGATTTGACCCCAAAATCTCAAGCAACAAAAGCTAAAATAAACAAATGGGATTACATTTAAAAAAATAATTCTGTACAACAAAGAAAACAATTAACACAGTGAAGAGACAACCCAAGATCTGTGAGAAAATATTTGCAAGCCATATTTCTGATAAGGGGTTAATATCAGAATATATAAGGAACTCAAACAAGAGTATAGAGACAAAACAGATAAACCAATTTAAAAATGGACAAGGGACCTGAATAGATATTTCTCAAAGAACATATACAAATGGTCAATTAGCAAGCAAAAAAAAAAAAATGCTCAACACCATTAATCACGAAGAAAATTCAAAATGAAACCACAATGAATTACCACCTCATACCTATTAGAATGGCTGTTGTGAAAAAGATAAAAGATAAGTGTTGGGAAAGATGTGGAGAAAAGGGAACACTTTTATACTGTTGGCGGCAATGTGAATTAGTACAGCCATTATGAAAAAGGTGTATGGAAATTTCTCAAATAAATTAAAAATAGAATTATCCTATGATCCAGCAATGCCACTTCTGAATGTTTACCCAAAAGACCTGAAATCAGCATTTTGAAGAGATATCTACTCTCCCATGTTCATTGCAGCACTATTCACAATAGCCAAGTTAGGGAATCAATTTAAGTGTCCATCAACAGATGAATAAATAAAGAAAATGTGGTATATATACACAATGTAATACTTGTCAGCTTAAAAAAGAAATTTGGCATTAGCAACAACATAAATGGAATTGGAGAACATTGTGCTAAGTGAAATAAGCCAGGCACTGAAGGACAAATACCGTATGCTCTCATGTATATGTGGAATCCAGGACTGTGGCTGGCTAATTGCTCGGACAGCAGATGAAGAAGAGGGATTGCTCTGGAGTGAGTCTACATTCCCAAACTTTGTAAGCAGTGAAAGTGTGAGTATGAAGCGTTAGAACCAAGGTGGTCATTGAGAGGATCACTGGATCCCAACAAAGAAACTGTGCTAAGTGCCACCCAAAACTCAGTGCTAAAAGTGAAGCCATAAGCTGCTGATCAAAGGAAACATGGTCAATAATGACTGAAGATGGGAGATTCTCAGCAGCAGCAGCAGATCTTCCAGGAAACCAGGAGGGCAACTGTACGTTTGCAGCTTGTAAAATTCACACTCGTACCCAAATACCAGACTAAGCAATTCTGCACATGCATGCTAACACTGGAGGATCTTCTACATGTGAAAAAATAAGTCATTTTACAAAAATATTTTTTATAATCCTCTGTAGGAACAAATAAAATGACCATTTGGTGGAACAGTAAATTACAAAACAGAGGATGGGAAACTATTAACATATCACAATTAAAAATAGGATTTAGATATATGTATATCTATTTAAATAGAATATAGAAACATAATGTTGGGTAAAATATTTGCCAAGAAATGTGAAAAATTTAATTATGAAGTTTTAAAAGACATAAATCATGTTTATTATGCTCATGAATTTATATATGTTATTGCAGGTAGAAGTATAAATATATGAAATTTAAAGATATAAAATAAACTCATAATAATGTTCTCCTAACATGGCATGCTGGTCAAAGTGTCTTCGATTATATTTATTCTGGCTCACTGAATTAGGAGTATGTCTTAAATTATTTTTTAACTCTAAAGCCCCAGATGTTTATATGTTTAGCAATCAAATCTATTTCTTCTTATATTCTTACCATTATATAATAATATAATTATTCTGAGACACAAATATTTTATATTTTAAAGAAAACGAACATCTAAAGCCCCATGAGCAATACATAAAATACTATTCAGTGATTTTAAACTCATTTTCTTATCTGATTTTCCCTTTTTGGTGAAAAGGTATAATATTCTTTGCATGTATTAATATAATACACTAAAAGATATATTTAAGATATGTTTTGTGTATATGTGTATTGAAGGTAAACATTTTTGGAAGCACATAATACAGGGTCAGTCATCATCAATTTGGAGACATTGTTTGTCTCTTATTAACCTATTAACCAGCTGAGAAATTTAATAATATAATACAATACTGATCTCTACATTGTTTAAGACTGTAAACCTTTCCTTGTTTTTCAATCAAGTAATCAAATGTATTCTTTCTAAATTAATAACACTTTTAAAGCCATAGTTTATATGTTCTTAACTCATTGTTCCAAACAGTTAATTACAAAAGAGATAAATATTTTTATCCTAATTCCATTGGTATAGAAAATGGGTAGAGTGATTCAGAACCATACAATGTGTCATTTGCTCAAAGAGAGAGCATCAACAGTATATTGATTAAATGGAATTCAGTTCCTACTTTGTCGTTCACTCAAGATAGTCAAAACGATTTATTAATAGGACTGTTATTTTATTTCTCTATATTTTTATTTACCTTACAAAATGGTTTGTGAGTTGCAAGTAAAATAGAATGAGGAATGAAATCTAAGTAGTTAAATTAAAATGTATCATAAATAAACTTTATTTTCCCCCTTTTCATTCTCTGATTCATTTATTTTTAGTAAAACGCTTCTGCCCTTCCTTACTTCAAAGTATCTCAAATTATCATCCCTATCATTAGTAGTCCACCTTATATTCTATGTAATTATATGCTATGTAATTTTGACTTTCATAGTCAAACACTATGGTAACACTTGGATTTCATTCTATAAGCATAATTTATAAATCAATTAGTAAAAATATAGTTAGATTCTGCTTGGCAGAACCGACTTGACTCGTAACTGGGTTACATAGATATTAATAAGTTTGTCTCCCAAGCAAGATTATTAGCAGACTTGCTGATAACTAAAATTAGCTACAAAAGATGTTAACCATGGTTGATTCTTCCTCAGTATAAATTTTCTTGTTCCTCAATTTAATGTAATAGAGATTTACAGAGAACTGTCTACATAAGAAAATTAAATTATCCTCATGATACATTTCAGCCAGAATCATGGTAGGTTTTAGTACAAACCACCAAATCCTGCTTAAAGTAATCATTTTTTATAAAAAGTTCAGCTAAGTGAAGCCACTCTATCTGGGAATATACTTCTTTATCAAATTCTAGTGTATCCACTTCTTATTTACATCTGATATGAGCGATAAGATTCTCTATAATAAGAATAAAATTTAATGAGAATAAGAATAAGGTTTTGAAATCTGAAAACACTTAGATTTATATCTCAATTCTGTCACTTAATAATTTAATTGTAAAATTACTAATAATTTAACTTTATAAAATCACTTAAGTTTTCCATGTTATTGAGCATTCATTATCAAAGTAAGGATGATAAAGACATCCTAACAGCTATTTTAAGGGTAAAATGAGATTATATATATGGTATTTCTGTATATAGCCACTTCAAAAGGATTGGTAATCTTTCTTTTGCATATTGGAATTAATTAGTTCTGGTTAAAATTTTGCCATTTCATCTCCCATGGTACCTAAGTAAATGCAAATCAAATAGAATTCTTGTGCCTCATTTATTTTTTACATACCAGTGTGATTTACCATCTTTGCCAAGGGCACTTTCTTTGTGACAATCTGAATTATTGACCACACAGAAAAAGACTCTGAATAGTACTGGGGGCCAAATTCTGCCATCTGATTTGCACTGAAGTTTAGCTCTGAAAAGCAAAATAAGTTAAACTTTCCACGGACTGACAGCAGCATTTGTACATGATTTATGATCTACCAATATCCTATCATCCATATAAGTGTTTCTTTATAGCTATATACCCCAGGAATTTTTGATAGTAGTTATCAGAAGGGAATTTCTCCTTATATTTTGTTCTAAAGTTTATTTAATTACTCACCGTTTATGTTTATGATTAAAGGCTAGAGTGGTTAATATTTTTTAAAAATCTTGTGTATCTGAATTTGGAAGAAAATTTTGTATTTATAGTTGTGCATAAACACACACACACACACACACACACACACGTACAGATATTTACCTTAATTTCTCACCCCTCATTGACTTCATTTGAAATAATAAAATCTGTCATTTCCACTTCCTGAAATATCATTTCATTCCAGCGCGTTTACTCAGTTTCACTCCATAAATGGATTGTCTGATGTCAAAGACTCAAATACCTCAGTATTTTCTCTTCATCATTCAGCCCCATGGAGGGTAATTTTCCTCCTTCTCTAACCTATCTTTCACGATCCATTATTCTTAAATCACTGAACAGAAACTTGAGCCTTGGTTGAATTCCACAGTAACCTTTCACTAAGCCTCCATCTAGGCAGATCAGAGATACTCTACGACAATGGCAGCCAGCCTTTCTGGGCCTCAATAGCACCTGCCAGGGCCCACTGGCATTTTGAACTCCCACTCTTCTAAGCATTCTCTTAAACATTATTTTAAATTCATATTTTGAAGAATTTCAAATATATGTAAAGTAACCCAAATATCATAATGAACCTCAATGTATCTATCATCCCCACTTAACAAATATTAACCATCTGCCATTTTCTTTAATTTAAACTCTGCACACTCAATAGCTCCCTGATTCTCATTTCTTTAAGTGAAATTTCCATACATTGAATGGCACAGATCTTAAAACTTCAATTTTGATGAAAGGTTACTCATGTAATCCATATCTATATCAAGGTATATAATATTTAATTTCATAGTAAAACGTTTCTTCGTGTCCCTTTCCATTCATTTCCCCATACAAAAGAGTTAACCAGACTTCTGACATTTCACCATAGATTGCATTTGTACAGAGTAGATTAGGTCAGTTTCATTAGTTTTCTATTAAAAGTTTAACTTCTTTCAATCAGTGTATGTCTGTGAGATGCATCCCTGTTGTTACATGTATGTTCATTCCTAGAATTATATGTAAATGTATAAAAACATTACCCTGGGTGTTTCTGAGAGGGTATTTTTTTAATGAGAATAATGTTTAAATCAGTAGACTGAGTAAAGCATATTGCTTTCCCTAATGTGGGTGGACCTATCCAATCAGTTGAAGGCCTGAACAGAACAAAAGACTGACTCTGCCTGGAGTAACAGAGAATTCTGCTTGAGGGCCTTTGGACTCAAACTGGGGCATCATCACCTCTGCAGATTTTGCACTTGTCAGCCTCCGTAATTAGGCAAACCAATTCCTTGTAATAAATCTCTCTCTCTTTCCCTCCCTCTCTCTGTCTATACACATACACACACACACACACAGACATCCTATTGATGCTGTTTTCTGGAACCCGTAATACATGTCTTTTGGTAAGTAGAAGTGCTTAAATTAGTTCAATTTTAATTTTTCATTTGTGATTATCGCTCTGTCCCATGTAAGAAATCATTTTTCTTCCACTTAAGTTTTAAAGATAATTCTCCTATGTTTACTTCTTAAGATTGTGGTTCTATTAATAGTTTAATATTTAGATGTATGATCTATCATTAACATTTCTGTTTGTTATGGAGTACATGTCAAAGTTTCTTTTTCCAATATAGATATTAATTATTCCCAAATCATTTGCTGAAAGCATTTTCTTTTTGTCATTAGATTGACCTGGAACATTTTTCAAAAATCAAATGACTATATAAAAGTGATGCTATTTCTGGGCTCTCTTTTCTGTTAGATTTATATATTTGTATTCTTATGCCAATATTACGGTGTCTTCATTTTTGTTTATTTGTAGTAATTCTTAAACTCAAGTAATGTAAGGGCTCCAAATTTGGTCTTCTTTTTCAAAATTATTTCAGCACTCCTTGGTCCTATTCATTATCCTATACATTTAGAATCAGTGTGTCAAGTTCTAATAAAAAAAAGCACGTGTGACTGTAATTTTCATGATGTTAAATCCATAGAACATATAGGAAGCAATCATCACTTTTCAGCTTCTCAAGACTGATTCTTCTAATTATTCGTTCTATTTTCAGTGTCTTCCTTTCCACTGGAGATCTCTTATCATTTACAAATCTTCAATTATTCACTCAATATTTCATAAATAAGCAATTAATTACAAATACAGTCATTCTTTGGTATCTGTGGGGGATTGGTTTTAGGACTTCAATGAACACCACAATCTGGGATGCTCAAGTCCCGTATATAACGTGTTGTAGTATTTGCATATAACCTACACACATTCTGCTATATACTTTAAATCATCTTACCTAGGATACCTGTAATACCTAATACCATGTAAATGCTATGTAAATAGTTGTTTATACTGTATTTTTCAGGGAGTAATGATAAGAATAATGCTATGTTCAGTACAGATGCAAGCATTGTGGGCCTACCACTACATTTTTGATCCACAGTTGTTTGAATTCACAGTTGTGAAACCCTTTTTGATCTGGGCTCTACTTTGTTCTCTGGCCTCCTCTTTCGAGACAACTCTCCCTTTACTTTGTTAAATTCAACAAAGCTTCACTATTTAAAGGTCTCCTAGTTTTGTATTTCTTAACATTCAGGCCTTTACATGATATTCTCTCTACCCTCACTCTTAACTTCTTTCTCCAAGATTATTTTTTAACTCCTAGCTTTCCTTCAGGGTTTAGTTTAACTATTACTTCATGTATAAATCAACTCTTCTCTGGGCACTCAGGGCTGTGTTGAGAGTCCCTCCTGCGTATTACCGAGTGAGAGTGTTTTTATCCCTATTATAATCATTATAACCCTGAATTGAAATTTTCTACTTATCTCTTTCTCTTTCAGATAGACAGAAATTCAGTAGCCGATTAAAGGAAGATATTGTGTCTGATTTGTGACCCTCCCCATTTATAAGGTAGAACGTTATGTATACTTAATAGATATTTGTTAAATTTTAGGTAGAAAGAGAGATACAGTGAAGCCTCTACTTTTCATTTTCTCATTGGAAATTATAGTGTCATCAGGAATTTCAATTTTAATAGACATTTACTTTAAAAGGGTTAAAATGACTGTAAATAAGCATAACAATGAGTATATTTCAGAGCAAGGCATCCTATCCTTCAAACTTTTGAATGTGAGGAGCTTTTTATTGTCCTTCAGTAGGATATTTTCACCGCATATGCACGCACCTTAACATCTGTGCCATTTTGTTTTGAATGTTTGACAGAGAAATTATTCAACAGGCACCCCAGCTGTCAAAGCATGCCATTTGTGATGCTTCAACAGGCAGCACGACTCTTCCCACTGTACTGCACCTGAGCAGGGGAGAAAACCTCCACTGGGAGCTACTGCCTCGAATGTTGCAAAGCACACATAGGACACTATGCTTTTCAACATCAGGTCTCCTGTATTTCTGCAAAATTGGTCTCTGCGGATCAACTTCTTCTTATTTTTCACCTAGGGTAACAATGATGTGATTCATACTGTTTACTGATTTCTCAACAGGCCTTTAAATAGCCTTGTCTTTGACGTCTCACTTATCTCCAGTGCCTTACTTGTCAGTGATTTATTCCATGTATTAATTATGTCTTTATTTAATGGTGACCTCTTCCGAAGAGTTCCATATGCTTGATGTACATTTTTTAATGTTATGAAAAGACTAATAAAGATAGGAGAGAAAAAACTATGTAAAAGCAGTTTTAACCTACTCCCGAGAAGCACACCCTACACGCCTTTGCTATATAAGAAAATTTATACATATGAGGCCCTTCTTGTATTATTTTATAGAAAAAAATTATTCCAAAAATTTTTGTAGCATTTAAGATATGAGAGAAGGGAATATCACTTATTTTCTAATTATCTGAAACATTATTCCTCCTCTACTACTTGTCTCCATTTGTGATCCCTTATTCTTTCCCAAACCATAAAACTTAAAACATTCATCAAGGTCATCTTTTCATGTTCACACATTCATCAAATCCTGTTAAATCTATTCCGTTTACTCATTCAGACAATACATTTTAAGTCCTTACCACATACCATAAATTTTGATATATGGTAAGGTGGTAGGATAAACTAAATATGCATAATCCCTGACATCATGGATCTTATGGATTAGTTTGAGAGACAGACATTAATCAAATAGACTCACAAAAAACTGCAGAAATGCCACAAATATATGAAAGAGATATTTTTAGTGTTTCTAGTGCATGTAATAAAATCCTACTTAAAAAGTGATACATTATGTTTAAGGTGGAAGATAGCTTGATTGAATCATTCCATAATATACACATATGTTAAAACATCACATTGTATTCCATAAAAGCACAAAATTATTATTTTTAATTATTTTTTATTTTTTTTTACTTTTTAGTTTTTAATTTCAGGATATTATGGGAGTACAGATGTTTAGGTTATGCAATTATTTTTTTAAAAAAAATCATAGGACTTGAGCTGATAAAGGGAGGTGTGAAATGTTTCAGGCAGCAGGAATAGTGTGTGCAAAGTCTCAGTGGTCTCAGGTGGGTGCTAGGTGAGATACTAACAGAAGGCAATGTGAACAACTAGATTGGAAAGTGTTTCAAATGAGTCTGGACAAGTTTAGTAGCGACTTTTCTAAGTCAGACTTTATGAGACATATTTAAAAATTTGGTTCTTAATGTATAAACTGAAGCCGATGATCTACTTTAAGCAGAAGACGGAAAGCGAGAAATGAATGGGATCAAATTTGGGTTTTGAAAGAAAATAACTCAGGTGTGTGAAGAAAAGCTTGGAAGGGAGCAGTGGGTTTGAGGAAATTATTTCAGATGCTACCAAGAAAGGGTGATCTCTCTAATGATGGTGTTAAAAATCATTTAGCGTTATCTATATTGTGCAATTGAGGGAAGAATTAGAAATGATCAGGTTTAATGGGATAAAGAATCTTAAAATTTCTGGTCATATTGATTTGAAGATGCCTCTGAGAAGACCAATGGGTGACGTCACATAGATAGATAAATTTGTGCAATTCTAGGCTGAAGACATAATTCCGAGTTAACTGCACATAAGAGATAATTAAACCTAAGATACAGATGGAGTTACTTAAGTGTGAAAGGAAAAAGATACCTAAGATTGGGATGTGATAACTTTTAGCATATATTGTCTGAAGAGAGAATGATGAAATTAGAAAGCAAAGCAAATAGAAAGAGAGAAGTAAAATCAGATAAAATAAAATGTCATAAAAGGCAAAGAAAAAGAATATTTAAAAAGAAACTTGCTGGCTATGAGAAATTAAAGCATATGTCTAAACAAATACTTGTATAGAAATATTCATAATGGTGTTTCATTCAAAAACTGGAAAGCACTCAAATGTCTAATAAATGGTTAAACATATTATGAAATACCACTCAGCAATAAAAAGTGACTAATGATAACAACGGCATGGATAAAAACCAAAAACATAGGACTAAATGAAAGAAGGCAAAGGTAAAATACTGAATAATTCCATCCATAAGCCATTTTAGAAAAAGATAAATGATTATGAAGTAAAGCACATTAACCTTGGGCTCAGGATTAGGGAGGATGTAAGAGCAGAGAAGATTGACTGAAATCAATTATAAGAGAACATTTTGGAGTTTGGAAACATTCTATATCTTGATTATTGTAGAGATTAAATGCTGAATTTTATATAAGGTGAATTATAATTCAGTAAAACCAGGCCATCCAGGGAGTTGTAGGTCACCAAAATCAAATGTTTTTGAAAGGCATGGTATAAGTTAGACTAAAAACTATTTATTAGGTTAAACACTGTCGACATGAAATTTTTCCTAAAATGATTGTACTAGAAGTTAAGAGTGACTATTTGTAATAATAAATAATTCGTAATGACTGAAAAACAAAAATCTAAATTTTCTAAAATTTAAGACAATCAGTTTTTACTTTTTATTCTTTAGTCAATTCCAAGCAACCACATATAATTCTTTTTTGTGACCAAGAAAAAATCTATTTAAAAGATTCAAACATTTAATTTGGACTGGCTGGGCGTGGTGACTCATGCCTGTAATCCTAGCAATCTAGGAGGCCGAGGCAGAAGGATTGCTTGAGGTCAGGAGTTCGAGACCAACCCGAACAAGAGCAAGATCCCGTCTCTATTAAAAATAGAAAAATTAGTCGGGCAACTGAAAATAGAAACAATAATAAAAAGAAAATAGGCAGGTGTGGTGGGAAGCATCTGTAGTCCCAGCTACTCGGGAGGCTGAGACAGGAGGATCGCTTGAGCCCAGGAGTCTGAGGTTGCTGTGAGCTAGGCTGATGCCAGGGCACTCACTTTAAGCCCGGGCAACAAAGTGAGATTCTGTCTCAAAAAAAATTCGGACTTACATGAATGTAGACATATGAGTTAAAATTTTACGCTCCAAACAGCAGTCAAGTGCCATTATCATACTTATAATTTTGTTATGTCAAAATTAACGTAAAGTAATAAGGCTATTTTCTGATTTTAAAACTGTTTATTTTTTTTAAGTTAAAATAGAATGTTAGCTATAGTAGCAAATAGAACTGTCAAGGGCATTTAAATAATGGTGATTATATAACCATATTTGATAACAGAAAACATGAATGTCATTTTACAAGGCACAATTTTCAAACCACCCCGAAACATGTATCTCAGAAGAGTAAAGCACAGTTCATATTCAACGATTATAAGAATATTTTTATAAATACATAACTGATGAAATATAATATTATACTAGTCAAACCAACCAGATTAATATATGTTTTGGTTTCTATTATTGAAAAAATCTTCTTTTCTTATTTTAGTACAGTAAATGATGGAATAAATATTAGGGACATCACTTCTGTTGGAATGGCCTTAGTGGAGAGGACTCAGTGACATTCCAGCCTTGCTCTCACGGGCAAAGACGAGGGAGTATGCATATAAGAAGAAGCAGGGCAATCAGTGTGCACACTTGTACTTCTTCCAAAACTGCTATGATACAAAACTCTATTCTTAATAATTTTTCCAAAATAAGAAACAATGCAAATAAAAATGGGTGTTGGACAATAGCCAGGCCCTGGCCCTCGTAGCTTTAAAAAAAATATGTGGGCCTTTTTTGCTTTGTTTTGTTCCATATCCATCACAGAAGTTGCTAATCATATCCACACTGAGAATTGATATGGAAATGACTGCAACTCACTAATTTAAGATTAGAGCTGAGAAATTAGAGTTTTAGCAATGTCTCAATTTACTATTACTATCATTTATGTGTGTACGTGTGTGTGTATTTCTACTGCTTGGAACTGGTTAGAATTTGCAGATAGCCTAAGGCAATTTACATAGTTTGACTACAAATTAAGTAAGGTCCTATCCAACAAACACTTATGATGAATCATCTCACACTAAGCATTTACTAGGGATATCACCTGAAAAGCAAGAATAATATAAATATTATAGATATAATTTTATGTAGGTATCTTCAGATATCTCTAATTATTTAATTTATTAATAACTCATAGTAGACCAAACATCTAAAATAGTTCTCTGCACAAATACACTTTAAATCCATAAGTGACTTTCATTCTTAAATATTTGTTTGCACATTTAAGTATCCACATCAGAATACTGCAGATGATTTTAGAGCATTTGATATATTATTCTTGAAAATGCATAATTTCTCTCTAAATATAAAACATATATATAAAAATATATTTTATATGAAATGTAAATTCCTTCTAAATATATACTTTGATGATCAATTTTAAAAGTCGTTTTCTTCATCCTAACCCTATATCAGTGAAGAAACTAAGGTACATAAAATCATGACATATATACCATTTTGCATGTTTGATAATGAATATATTTTTCTGACCATTCCATAACTGAAATTTCATCAGTTAGATTAATTTGGTGATTTAAGAATTGACTAAAAGGGTATTGTTAGCTCAAAAAACCAAGCATGGAGGCAAAGCCCAACATTATGCAGAAAACTAACCCAGTGAAAATACCAGAGCCTTGGGCTATAAAACAAGACACTGCAACTTGCACCATCCATATCCCTGACACTGGGTACTGCGCTCTGCCTATATAAGAGACACTGCCACTGGCTCTGGAAACTGGAAGAACTGTTATGACCCATCAGCAAAATAAGTTCTGCCTGATCCAGCCTTCCTTCCTTTGCTAGATCTAGATTCGTCATCCATAGCTGCTCATCTGACTAGCGGTTCATATATCTGATGCTTACGTTGTAGCTTCTGGGGAATCTGCAAAAGACAGAACGTGGAGATTTTAGCTTCTACAGTGATAAGGAGACTGCCATATAAGCTGGGAAAACTCCTATGATATGGGAAAGAATTTCATATGTTGGTGTCCCAAATGAGAAAAAAAAAAACTTACCATGGACATTGGCGGTGATTTTCTAGAAGCAAAGACTATAATATATTCCCTCTGTGCACTGACAATTTCTTCTATTTGTTCAAAGGTTTCCTGAGTACAATACATAAGGATTAATTAATGCCCATGGTTTTTAGCCCAGTTGATACTCTGTAATTATGAGGCAGCAGTTCATAACTTATGACTACATTGCTTAAAAATTGTGAGGCTCTAAATCTTCCTGGTGTGGCAGATAGAGGTTCATTACCGTGTTAGAACTTCAGTATGCTCAGCCAAGGGCAAAAATTAAACAGGAATTTTAAGTACATATTTCCATAAAACCTTCAGGTTTATATCTAAGAAGCAGTAAAAAAAATGTGGGACTTGTCAAGACTTTTGACAAGGATTGGGCTCCACTGGCAAATACTGCTAGAGTACCAAGAGATTATTTTAAGGATTATTTTTATAAATAGACTCGGAGTCAGGCCAATGTTTGGATTCTGGCCATTCCATCTGAATATGTAACTCTCTGGAACTCTGTCTCCTCTTAGACAAAGTGGGAATAACAATACATAATTTAAAGGTTTGTGTACTAAGAATTTGTTGAGGAAGAGGAGCATGATGATGATGGTGAAGTAAGGAGTTTATTAAAAATTCTCCAAAAATATTAATATATAAACATAGTGTTTGCATGCCTTTCCTTAATCTCTCTTTCCTCTCAACATCTCAGTTAGATTCCATAGTTTTGATTGACTTCCAATTGCATGTCATCTCTTCTCATCTGCCTCTCATTCAGTCCACATATACAAAGGACCCTGATTGTTTGGAATACAGGCATAGGATATGGTATGCATTGACTGCCTTAGGATACCCTCTTTCCCTTTCAGGAATAGCTTCTCTCTTGTGATGTACCGGGAAGTGTGAGAAGAACAGGACCGCGTGACTATTTAAATAATCTTGAATGTTGACCTTTCTTTGTTGTGAGTCTCTGTGTTATAGACAACAATTTCTGGCCCCTTGATGCCAACATTTTTAGGAGTTCATCCACCAGCAGGCTCCATGAAGCTTTGGAGGCTGTGTCCTAAATAAAGTACACCCGGAGAGGGGGGTGAAAGAAGATTGTTACCCAGCCTGTGCTCTGCTTCGTAAGATGTGCCCTGGCACTGGGCTGTACTTGCTCAGAACAGGTGCTTTGTTCCCTAATTTTTTCAATACTGTGGACTTCCAGTATTCCTGGGCATATTTATATTTTTTGAAGTCTCAGCAGGGCTTCTCCCTATATTTTTTTCCTGATCAAGAAATCTTGCTCTAACTCTGTCTTTCCCTTATCTTGCTCAGCTTCTCACCCTGGAGGTACATGTTGCAACTTTCGACTGCTGACGTCTGTCTTCTGGCTTATTTTTCTAGGTTGGGATAAAGAGCAAGAGAGCTCAAATCCATTAACTCTTCCTTTTCCACTTGACCCACAGAAAATTTACATCCCTAGTCATTGCAAACAGTGACGTGTAAGTAAAGCATTACCGAACATCTTTCTCTCATTTTCTCTCTCAGATTTTCACTTAACCAGCTAAACTAGAGCTCACATGGAATCTCAGACTTTCTTTCATGTAAAAACTTAAAATTTCTACAGAATTCTTTAACTCTTTCCTCCGTTCACTGGACCAAGGGGAAAAGAGTAGAAAAGAATATTCACTTTTTTTTATAAGGGAAAACAAAAAAGAGTGATCTCTCACCACAAGGATCGCAACTCACCCCACACCCAAAGGAACCCATGAATCTCTTCCCACTTCTCTTGCAGTCTTTTGCTTGTGGATCTAAGAATGAAGATTGGAACAGATTATTATAGATTTTGCTATTGCTGAATCTTCTATCTCTAAGAAAGTTTGAGAGACAGAGTCTATACCAAGTGGTTGGCAATTTTTCTTCATACTTAGTTTTGGGTCTTAGATTTCAATGTAAAGACAAAGAAAAAATTCCAAAACAACAGTAAAAGCTCTATTGAATAGATAAGTATATAGTAAATGCTCAATTAATGTTTATGAAAACTGAATCTGAATATCTCTAGTTTATATTAAGTAGAATACAGTTAATGTACTGGTTTATGATATTAATGTATTGATTTATGATATTAATAAAAGAAATTCTACATCTAATATCTAGGTTAAAAGTATATATTGCAAATAACACAGACTTACATATAATATTTGTCTCTAAATGGAAACTTTGAATCATCTAATTTAGTGGTGAAAAGTTACTCTAGAAATTACCTAGTAAAATACCTATTCCAAAACCCCTGAATCCAGTGATCCTTAGAAAGTTTAAGAGAAGGAACACATACCTAGATTTTAAAATATGTTACCTTAATTAAACTTTGAGTCCAGCTTGCAGTCAGGGGAAAACAATGTGTATACACACATACACACAAACACACACACACACAGATATATGTGTGTGTATATATATATATATATTTGTTTTATTCTTTCTTCATTTTCTGGCTATCTGATTCTTGAACACTTATTTTACCTCTTGCACCTATTTCTTTATCCATAAAAAATGTTCCTAATACCAATAAAATAGTGAACATTTATTGAACTCAAAATGAGAAAATAGATTTACATAATAATTCATTTAATATATATGGTCTATGGAAGATATGAAATATTACCTGTGATTTGTGTCACATATCATGTTTTACAAATTTTTATATGTATTTTATACATATTTGTATATGTATGTACTTTTATATGTATTTTTATGTGTATTTAATGTCTCATTTAATCTTTTACACAGTCCTATAAGGCAGATCTACATCTTCTATGTCATGTCCATATTAAACCACACTTTATCCACTTACCGAGTGTGCTTCAATAAAATACAGACATGGTGTAACATTGCACAGCATTTATGCAGGATATGAGCACAAATGTCTGGATATAGCCTCTATCATTTACTATCTAACATGTATATGCTACTGCAAATGCCCAATCCTCACTGGCCATATGGTAAATTGATCTTATAAACTATTCTTCCCACTGATAGACCTACTTAAAATGCCTTTCTATCTGTAACAAAACTTTTAACAATCTAATGCTTTATCTCTGCTACACATAGAGCACCTTATTATATTGTATATTTCATCCAGATGATAGTAAGTCCTCACTTAACATTCTCAATAGGTTCTTGGAAACTGTGACTTTAAGTGAAAAATGATGTACAGCAGATCCTCTAATTAACATTTTGTTCAACATCATTTTGTTAGAACCTTTGTTGAGAAAAGAAAATTAGTTTCGTTACACATTGTTTCACTTCAAGTTACAGTCTCCAAGAACCTATGACAACATTTGAAGATTTACTGTATTTCATGTATTAATATCTGAATATCCAAATTTGTTGTAAATCGCTGAGGGCAAAAATGTTACAAAGCAGTGCAGATTAAAAGATTATATATCAGTGTGGAGAGAAAATTGAACTAAGGCCCAGAAAACCTTTGATCTAGCCAATAGATCCATTATTAGTTATTACATTAGCTAATACATTATTAATTACTATCAGAAATTGGTTCTGGAGTCTATAGTCTTGTCTGATCTGCCTGCTAATGTTGTTGTATGGCATATCTGACATTGAGATTTCTGGATTGCTTTTAATCTTTCTGTATCAAATTTAATTTACCTCTAATCTAAGAAGAATGATATCTTGAAAACAAATCATAAATATTGAAATGTAAGCATTGAATATAAGGTATCTAACACAGTGACTTTTCCATAAGACGTACTCAAAAGATATGTGTCTTTCTCTCTCTTTTTGTTAATCTTCCACAATATCTAGGCATATTAAGAACAGCTTTCTCCATTAATTTTATCAATACTGTCATTTCTTATTGAGTCAGTAGCAAGAAATACTAATATCAAAAGGTTTATATATATATACATATATATAAATGCATCAATTTTAATGATAATAAATAAACACAATTAGCCATGTTTTATTAACACTTGTTGATTTACTTCACACTTCCAGAAATAGGCAGTATCTGTTAGTTAAAAAAAAAGAACAAAAAAAGTCTCAGCCTTTTACCATGCATGCTACAGATTGATAGCACCAGCACAATCAATTAATTTTCTGACTAATTTTGAAGATATCAACCATGACATATAATTAACTAAGCAGAGTTAAAAACTACTGTCTTGAAGAATTATAAATGACCTGAGAGCAACAGAAAAAAATAATACTCATCAGAAGAATTATGCTACTTAATTACATCATAATGTCACTGAATTTAAAGACTGTAGTCTTCAATATGGGGGGTGAGTAAATTGGTTTTCATCTTCATTTAAGGGGGCGACACGATTGCAGATGTAGCTGGAGAAATGATAAAAGAAGAAATTAATGAACATAAATTAAAATTTCTTCTTATGTCTGTAATGATAAAAATATCCTCTATGTCTGATGCGTTTCTTTTCCCAGCCCACCTAGGAGCATCTGGGGCCAATAGTTTTGCTATTTCTCTCCCAATCATACCCTTGCATGTCTGACATGTTACCCTTTCCCCATTGACTCAGCTAACAGAATTGAGAATGAGCTGAGAAAAGAGAGAAAGAATCCATCAAGGAAGAATGAGAGAGGTGAGAAGAGAGAGATGTCTGTACCCAGTGGCACTATTTTATAATAGAACACAATAACCATTTATAGTGCAGGTATCCTTAGGAACTTCACACTAAAATCAATATGCCAGCTGTGAAATACAGCCTTGCTGTAGGCAATTTTTTTTAAGAAAAAAAAAATCTTAACAGATGCAACAAAAAATAGAAAACCTATGAGTGAATTTATCCCCAGGGATTGAATGGTTCTTAGGAATAGAACGTAGTGAGAAAATCACTGGCTGCTCACTGTACCATGCCTTAAGCATATAAGGAAACAGGGCAAGGTGTGGAGAGATAAACCAACTCCTCCAGGACAGTCTGACCTCAACAGGAGTAAGTAAAAGGTGCTGGCTCCCCTTCGACTGAGTGCCATCCATCCCAACCAACCCACAACACACACACTCTCTTCAAGGGGTGAATATTAAATGACTCTTTAGATTTTGAAATGTTTACCTAATGCTAAAATTACCAAGAACTTTTATTGTCTTGCTTTAGATGAAGAAAATAATTTGTGCTCATGTCCTTTGTAAGGTTGAATGTGTGGATATATTTTCTCAACTTAGAGTCCATTAGGGATGATGCTGC
Source organism: Avahi laniger (assembly GCA_963575035.1). NCBI lineage: Eukaryota > Metazoa > Chordata > Mammalia > Primates > Indriidae > Avahi > Avahi laniger. Next base: position 59,056 of record CAUYSK010113830.1, read on the forward strand.
CTTTTAGATCTATCTGGAGGTACCAGAGAAATGAGAGGCATCACATACCACTGACAGAAGCATAACTAATGGCCTTCTCCCAGAATTTATGACTCAGGATGTTGATAAATGTAAGAGAGCAAGACAGGGAAAAGTTAGCAAAGTCCTTACAGAATTAACAACCAGGCTGTCAGTATTTCAAAGTGAAGAAGCATAGCTCTTCCCAAATTGTCTAGGTATTATATTTTTATAAATAGACTTTGAGATAATGATAACGATAATAACCAACAATTTTGGACTCCATGTTTCAGACACTCTTATAAACATGCTATGCAGGCTATTTTTAAAATTTAATTTAATTCTCTGAGGTAATTGTCATTATTCTTCCCTTTCTACAGTTCAGGAAATGGAGGCACAATGCTTTCTAAAATGAAAGATTAAAATGAATCTCCTCATTTCATTGAGAATAAACAACATGGAGAGAATGCAGATGCAATGAAAGAAATGAAAACGTAGAATGAAAATTGAAGTAAAATATTTGAAAATTCCTCCTAACCATAAACCTGAATGGAAAATGAAGTATTTTTTTAAGAAGGAGATAGACACAAAGAATCATTAGTGTCTTAGACCTGCCTCTCAATAGAAAAACACAGAAATCAAAATAAAATAATATATTTAAGGATTAGAATTGTTTCAAAGTTTATTGTTAAAAACTTTGTTTGGAATCATGGATACTACAAGTCTCCCACAGAATAAAAATCATTGATATTTTCATGAATGGATTACTCATCCGAATGGATTTTATTCCTGGCTCACTCTTCCTCCCCCCTACTTCCCTCCATCACTCCCTCTCTCTCTCTTTATTCCTTTCTTTCTTTTAAATTTATTTATTTATTTATTTTTATAAAGTTTATTCCTAAATGTACAAGAGACTCCAAGACATTCTACCTATAGGTGGGTGGCAAAAGATTTTATGACAAGAAGGGAATCCAGGTGTTCAGATAGGAATGGAAACAAGGGTCGCTATTGCCTCAGGAACAAAGGAACAGTTCACCTTTTGCCAGATTTCTTAATTTTACCTGTATCCAGGGGCCTTTCCCCACCACTTTTGTTTTCAGCTCCTCCTGTTTCTTCTGTTCCTCTTTTTATTTCTTCTTAAAAGCCTTGTCCTTCTTGTCCGTCTCCTTGATCTGCCCTTTGGGCTGTTTCAGAGGCTTCTTTTTGTCCCCTTTGTGCAAGACATGGTGCTTCTTGCCCCTTCCCCATTTTATAACAACTCTTTGTTTTATTCATATGAAGTCTATGTCACAAACTTTACAGGATTTATTTCTTAAAGGGATGATTATTACAATCAATTAGAGATGGATTTCTAATTCTTGACCCATGTGCAATATTATAGCTTAATTTTTTGGCTTTCCTAATAAATAACAAAATAAAAGCAAGACCTAAAAACAAGAAAGCTAAAATAATAACCAAAAAACATAAAATTTGAGTGTTTTGTTTGATGCATTTACTCCCTAGTTTGCAACAGAATTCACCGTTCTGTATGATTTTTACACCTGACAGCTTTATCTATTTATTTTACTTATCTAGTGCTTGAGTACTCCGATGGATTAAAGCCATTTTTATTGTAACATGAAAGAAAGATGACCTGGTCTGATTGGATGAAGTGGAAACAGGGCAGGATGGTAGGAGAGTGTCATTTTGTGTTTTGGTACACATCGCAACTTGTTCTTGTCTATCCAAAAAGGCTCTGTCTTCTGAGCAAGAATTCCAGCTCAGGTGGTATGAGGTGAATTTAGAAGAACACCTGAGAATGTCTTGTAACCTGAAGTCTCATTTTGAAACTACCCGGAGCTTAGGGAAATGGGCTAATTTTTGTCCAGTGAAGTGGAAGGACTATTTTGTACATAGACTTGGAGTCCTGACTGCCTTCCTGAGACACAAGATGCAATCAATGCCTACTTGATGCTGCACGGCTCCTGACCACAGTTTTCTGTCCCACAGAAACACTGCTATGAATGGGGTCCTAGGAAAATTAGCAAAAATTAGTTTTCCCACATTTCTCAAGATTTGTTCCTGAAGTCACCTTATGGCTTTTATTTGAATTCTTGAATTTAAAAAAATTGTAGAAAAAAACATTTCAACATATACAAAATTATTGTACTCAAATTCTGATTATAGGGAGATCACCTGGTCGGTCATAAGACCTTCTTAAGAGGCAAGAAGAACAGCAATGAGAGAGAGAAAGAGAGAGATGCTAACAGTGGTTTGCTTTGGGGCTGGTGTCTAACTTTCTGAAACCGTGTGCCTAGTGATGCCAGTTTGGTGTGATAATGAGGGTGCCCATTTCTAGTTATAGAAGTTAGGATTCAAGATGTGTGAATTGTCCATCTCATATATTCTGCAGTGAATTTGAGGAGGTCATAAACTTAGGTTATGAACACTTCAATATTATGCTTCTAAAATCACAAACATCTGGCAAAGATGAGAAAATTATCTTTTATTTTCTTTGCTTTCAAAAGAAATAGGCACTAAACTGTTGACACCCCAATTATTGCCTTTTCAACCAGGTTTGGAAACTTCTCATGTGAAAATGACAACCAATTTTCCAACACATTTTCTACATATATGTTGAAGTATATTTTAACAAATCTTAAATATATTATCCCAAATAAAATAAAAAAAAATTTCTCTCCAAATGGGGAAATGAACAGACCTGATTCCTACACTTTTCGTCATTTCCCCCTCTATGAAATAGACAAAGATAAAAGCTCAGCTCAGTCTCACCCACCTTGTTAGTGAAGTATGACCCATGTCCCGGGCCATCTGCATGATATTTCTGTGACCAGAACATATAATATTAACCAACATCTACTGAGTATATTCCTCATTCCAGGTCTTATGTAGCCATCTACTTTCAGCATATGCCTTTTACTTGATTTTTAGTGGTAAGAATATCTTCATTGAGCCATTTATTTTTTATCAAGTGCTCATAAACGTGTTGGTCAGCAGCTCCTCTACAGGTTAAAAGAGCAGTGTTACTGGGTTAGATTCACGGTCCATAAAGACCAGCATTTATTACCAAAATCTGTTTCAAAGGACCTGCAGTGAAGGACCATTGCTGTCTTTTCCTGAAAACTACTATAGGGATTAAGACTATCCAAGCTTGTCTTAAGAGTCTTTTAGGGTTCTCTCAACCACACGTGTTCATTCCTTTTAGAATTCTTTCATTTTCCCCTGCCAGTACATATTCTTGAAGTAATCAATGATTCTTACAAGACATATTAATAAAATAAAGTAGAAAATTAAGACTTTAATTATAGAACACGTAATGTCCCTTGCTTTTTCTGGGGAAGAGTGTCCTATTTAAATCTGGTAATAAAAGAAAGGGCTTCCTCTCCATTGGAGGAGATTTCAATTATTTTTTTAATTTTAGAATATTATGGGGATACAAACATTTTGGTTGCATATAATGCCTTTGCCTCATCCAAGCCAGGGCTGCAAGCATGCCCTTCCCCCATACATGCACTCCGTCCACATCCATTAGTTGTGAGTTTACCCACTCCCACCACCTCCCTCCCATGTGATCAGCACCCAGTGAATATTACCACCATGAGAGCACCTTAGTGTTGATCAGTTAGTACCAATTTGATGGCGAGTACACGTGATGCTTGTTTTTCCATTCTTGTGATAACTCACTTCGAAATATGGGCTCAAGCTCTATCCAGGATAATATAAGAGGTGCTAGTTCACCGTTGGTTTTTGTAGTTGAGTAGTTTTCCATGGTACACATATACCACATTTTATTAATCCTATTAGGCATCTACCCAAAGGAAAAAAGACATTCTATAATAAAGATTTTGATTTCTAATGAAGCCAGTAGCCCATGTTGGTTCATGTGATACCCTCTCACTTAAATTTCTGCCTTTTTAAGGAGTTCACAAACTATCTTAGTTCCTATGTCCTCTTCAAAAAGTGTTTTTTTTTTTTTCCTTTGTTCAAGTCTTCTAAGGTTTTTGGCTTTTGATTTGGCTTTTCTCTTGATTCTCAGTTTCACCCCACTCATCCACTGACTGCATGGCTTCTAAGTAGTCTTTTGACTCAGCCTTGGTCATTGCTTTGCCTGGTTTTTAGGGATCCCTCACAAGAAATGCTTCTGTTTACCACTCCACTGGATACATCTGTGCTTTATCTGGAATTAGCCTTTTTGATACAAGCATCCATTTATTGAAAGATGCTTAACTTTGTATGATAACAAGTAGCATGCATAATTAAAAAACAAGAGAGCATCAACAATAAGATAAGGTTTGTGTTTAGAGTGATCTTGACTACAAAATTGAGGAGAAATGAGAGGTCAATTTATGAAAACAACAATTAATATAGCATAGCTGTATATTGTTGTGTTAAATTGTAAAGCATGAACTTGGAGAGTAGAGAGATCTCCACGACATTGATGTGTGCCAATCTAGAGATGTTCCTTACTATCTTCAATCCTCAGTTTCTTCAACTATGAAATAAGGATACTAGTACCTGTCTCCCAGGGCTATTAATAAATTGTCCATGCCACGTGTCTGACACAAAATAGTGTAAGTAGATTAGTAGTCTCAGTGCAAAACATATTACACTAATACATTTTAGAGTAATGATGCCCAAAACATTTGTTGATGCAATCAAATAGATTAAATTGAGAGACCTAGCCAGGTTATTTTGATTTAAAAAAAAAATCCTGGGATAAATATCTAAGTAAATGGACAATAATTACGATATGCAATATATAAAGGACTATCATTCATAAAATTAAATTAGGTGACTCTCTGGGACTGTAAGTTATTATTCAACAAATATATTGAGAAGTTAATGGATTGAAAAGCATGGCCATGACATTTTTCAGCAACTTCCATCAGGAGGGGAAGTGGATTGGTCCATTTCTTGATTTATGACAGTCTCAAAGACTCACTTCGAACAATAAATTGTGGCAAAAATAACCTTGTGTAATTCCAAAGCTTCAGCCTCAAGAGGCGCTGATGCTTCTACCTCCACCCTCTTGGAATGCTGACCCAATACTGCCATTTAAGGAAGTGACTCTGGCCTGCTAGAAGAGGAGAGGATACACGAAGAACTGAGGTATCACAGAGGACATTCAGCACCAACTGTCAGAAGTGTGAGGGACCTTCCAGCCCAGCCACCCTTCAACTGAGTACAGCCACATGAGTACACACCCATCAAAGCAGCAGAAACCTACCCAGTCAACATACAAAATCATGAGAAAGAATAAGGCTGTTGTGAACCACTAAGTTACGAGGTGGTTTTTACGCAGGAATAGATATATGAACCACTAGTAATGAATCATTTTAAAATAATTAAAAATATTTTCTCAGGAAAGGAGATAACAAAAGCTGAATATATGGCATCTTTGTCTGGTACATTTTTCAGCAACGTTGTCCCAGGTATTTTACATGTGTAGCTAGAGAAGCCTAGCCTATGGAAATCTTATAATTACAAAATGAAAAAGATTATCATAGGATTATAAAGTTAAAGAAAAAAATTACTTCATATCTAAATATCTGTGTTTTTATGATTTCTCTTATGAGAAATCATTCCATATGTTACAACATCATCAGAACTGCAATCCTTATTGGTCTTGACAGTGAAATATTACTGTGTCCCTTTGGGATCTATTATAATCCCATTTTAAAACTATAAGATACTTATAAACAGATCTTAGTTTACCAGTGGTTTCATTTTTTTTTTTTGCGTCTGTGTGTTTGTTTGCATTTTGCTTAAAGTGATACCTTATGAATTTTGTGATTGTTTTAGTCTTTATGAATCTGAGAACAATAGAAGAGAGGTAAATAGAAATGGAGATAGACGGAGATAAATGGAGGGGAAGAGAGAGAGAGAGAATATAATTTGCTCAATGCTAGCTTTTCCTGAAATGTAATTAAGAAAAAACATGTCATTCTCAAAAGAGAAGTATACAGTTGTTGGAACTGAAAAAGTTACCTGCTCTATAATCCTCAGTAACATTGTTGGTATGGTGAGAGGCAGAAGACCAAAATAAGTTAAGGGAGAATGCATTCAGTCCAGTTTAAAATATTCATACTGATGATGGCATTAAATACAGAAAAAGATATACAAAATGTCTTTCGATATGTAAGAAGACTCCTGGCTAGTTTCTAAAACTGATGAATTTCACTGATGTGACCTTAGTTAATAATTTCTACATAGTTCATTTTTTTTCAAATTGATTGGAGATTTGGACAACATTGAAAGTGTAAAAATATTATGGACCATTCTTTTTTAAATGTAAACTGAGTAAAATTCACTTATTTTGACATCAGTTGCATGAATTTTCACAAGTGCATAACGTCTTGTTACCCTTCACTACAATCAAGATACAAAAATTCCCTTATGTTATTCCTTTGTGGTAAACCCTCCCACCATTCTCAGTCCAGCAAACATTGTCTGTTTTTCTCCCTAAAGCTTTTCCTTTTACAGAAAAGACCACTAATTTTAATTACAGAGCTTTTATCATTTAGAGATGATCAGTTTTTAGTAAGATTAAACATCATTTTTCACAAGTGCTGAGTTGCCTTTGGAGGAAAAATTTTCCTTTGTGGCTCCATCAAGCTGTGATTTTTAGGTTCAGGTTGAAAAACCTTTGTTGAGGATTACTTTTTAAGATAAAAGAATTATCTAATTCTGGAACAGATTTTTGGGGGCTGAAAGGAACCTTTAAAACCTAAAGGCAACAACAGCCAATAAGCTGAACATGCTTAAAATATAGGCCGCCTACCAGCGTAGTATGAATTTTACCTTTCCTCATTTTAAAGAACAAAAGGGAAAGGCTAGAGGAAATAGAATAATAGGAGAAAACACAATAAAACTGCAAGAGGACACTTACTATGTATTCACTCATTCAACAAATATTTAGTGAAGCATTTACTATGATGCCAAGGATTGTTCTGATTACTGGGGAGAAAGCAATGGATGTATTAACAGAAAAACAAGATCTCTTCCTTCATGCAGTTTATATTCTGGTGGGAAAAAAAGACAATAAATGTGTAGGCAAATAATTTATGTATAATTATTGATTGTTTCATATATTTTTATGTAGGTTTGAGATCCTCTAAAAGCTTATAAGAAAAAGTATTTGAGGTCAATTCGTTTATCTGGGGGATGATCCTAGGTTGTTTTCAACCATTTTGTCTAATTTATCTCTTTTTTTTTTTCAGGAGAGAATTTGTCAACTTTTTAAGATCACTATAGCTTGATGTTTCTTAAAGTTGTGTTTTGAAACTAAAATGTTATTTTTGCTACACTAACCTTTTATTTAAAGTCATTCTTTTCTATTGAAATCACAAGCTATTGTTTGTTCCTTCTTTAATCATTTGCTTTCAAACTGAAAATTTATTATTTTCTTATAAATTGCCTCCAATGACAGAGTTTATGCAAATCAAATAATTACTATCACTTTTGGATTCAGTAGAGATCATTTGGGGCAATTCAAAATCATCTGAGACTAAGAAAAGGAGATATATTTGAGAATCAAAGCAATCTGGCAAGGTGACTATATCTTGAAGTATCCTGAGGCACATTAATTAAAACAAAAGATACTCTTTCCTATGATACAGAGTGAGCTAAGAAAACACATATGTTTGCACATGTGTGTATGTATTTATGTATTAGTATATGTATCAGTAAGGCTAATCAAAATGAAAAACTGCAAAAATTTTCAAAACAAATTTGTCAAACCCTCCAATATATTGAAATCTGTAAAAATAATGTCAGAAAAAATTAACAAAATGGGAGAATGATGGTGAAAGGTACTTGAGGAAATAAGGTTTGCAAATGCTTTGGGCAAAATAAAAAGTTAGTTGAATAAAGTGCGACCTTCATAAAATGATCAGATATACTACAATTATAAAAGCAAGTTGTCACAAAAGAAATAGAAATCAAAAGGTGAATAGGGGAAAGCAATGAAGGCAGAAGTGGGTTTTTATCTTAAAACTAGGATAAGAACAAAAATAACAAACTTTATAAAGTCTTCTGAACAGGGAAATACGTTGTTTTTCCAGAATATGTGTAGGCACAATTATTTTTAAAAACATCCAGTGTAACAAGTTTTTACGGCCTTTTTGAGTAATCTGACCTAGCGTTACAAGACTCACAATCCAGTTCTGCAAATAAAATTTTCAAACCAAAATGGAAAAAAAAAAATTTTTATCTCTAGTTAACTTTGCACCCTCACAAAATTTTAGAATAATTATTTGCTATATACTTTTTAAAAGTTACATCTGTCTAAAGTGTAGCACATCTTATTCATCTAGCTCAATGATATCATCAATATAGGTGATCACTGTGTTATTCAGCATAATGACAAGATTGTTGAGATCAGGGATTGGCAAATTTTTTCTGTAAAGAAGGATACAATAAATATTTTAGACTTTTCAGCCAAAGAAGCAAAATAAACAATTTTTCTAACTCAAAAGCTTATAGTGTTTTTAAAATTGTATGTTACATGCTCAAAAATGTAAACATTCTTCTTAGCATGTATGCCCTGTAAAAAGAGGTGAAAAGCCATGGTTTTTTGACCTCTGATTTAGATTTTTTTGGAACATACTGTGATTGAGAGCAGGAAAGTCAACACATTTTGGTACAAATAGTAAATCTATGTTGTTGGCCTGGATATCAATTGCTTCTAATTCTCTTTTCTGATCAGAGTAGAAAAGAATACATTCTGCCATATGTAATTGCATACTATTTTTAAGAAATTATGTTAATCTTCTCTAACAAAGATATTATACCTGGCATGGCAGCTGCAATTGAAGATATTACTTGATAGAGTACATATTAGTCTACTTTCATCCTCCAAGATCCATCTTATTTTTATAGGGACCAGAATACGGTATTAAATGGAGATATAATTGAAGGTATGATGAGGACTACCGTTTCTGCATCCTTTAGATCCTTAAGGATCAGGCCAATCTTTCCTGTGCCCCTTGTACAATATTATTTTTGATTTATTATCTTGGCTAGGAAAAGGGACAGTTTCCACTTGTACTTCCCAACTGTGATAACTTATATCTCACAACAATATACGGATTAATTTAGACACCAAGTGCAGTTTCAATTATATATTTTGAGACTGAGTAAATACCACAATGTGGGTGTGTGGACTTAGTGGACACTCCATAAGCTTAACTAACCTATGCCGAGATGCCATCTATCAGCAGGACCTCAAATACTCACATTCTAACAGGGGACCATGATGACACTTTGGTTCTCTGAGTATCAGTGTTAAATTGGGCTCTGCATCCAGTGATCCTTGAAATGTTTAGGCCTCTTTCCCCAGTATACAGTTACCCAAGTTAAAGGATATAAACGCCTTATGGGAAAGGCTCAGGTATTGCAAGTTATTTTTTTCCTGGAGGTTAGGATTCCTCCTCATTCACACGTACTTACACACCTACACACTTTTGATCTCAAACTGCTATTTCACATGTCTTAGGTATTTGCATACTACTTTAAATAGCACAGTACTACTTTAAATTTAGATTATCAACCCATGTACAAAATTGGCTATTTGGACAGTTTACATTTAAACCTGTTGTAAGCTATCATTAATGCATTTACAGAACACTAACTAGCAATGACACCTTGATAAATTGTAATTGGCATTAGCTAATTTTCTTTTGTAAGAGCTTTAACTTTTAGGAATTTAAGGATATTGATCATTAGCACAATGATCCATGTCACGAGTATTTTCATTTATCACATCCTCATTTTCATTAATGGCAATAGTACTCATTTTAATTCTATTCCTGAAATCCACAGAATGCTATGGTAGAGCTATGTAAATAATTCAAAGATTTGGGAAATGTGAGAAATATTTTATATCTACTCTAATGGTTACACAAAAGCTTATATGTTAGAGGCAACATTCAAGTAGAGCACAATATACACTGGATATTTCAAGAAGCAATTTCAACCTTTAAAATTGATGGCTCCTTTCTACTGTTACCTACAAACATAAGTACAGCTCACTTTTTCAAAATGTAAATTGATTTGTAAAGTATATGTGTCACATCTTTACATAACTCTTCCTAATTCTGAGTGTAAATAAGCCCATATCGATGTGATTCTTTTTTTCACAGAAAGTGATTTTTCATCATGGACAAGTATGCTCAATCATTTCAGTACATACATCTCAGACATCTGCAGAGATTCACTTTTGTAGACATCTTTATTTTTACCTCTCCTCTACCCAGAATATTTATGGAAATTCAGTTTATGGTTCACTATACCTTGAAATTGCTTAAATGCCACAACTGACCTGACAGAATCCAAGATAGACAAAGCAGAAATAGGAAAGAGAAATGTGTGATACATAACACAGTATGCTAAATGTCTGGCTACAAAATTCTTTATAGCCTCCCTGTTCAGATAATATTGGTAAAGGTGGTGCCAATTAGATAATATTTATTTCTTCATATATTCTTATATTTGATCTTGAAGTAACTTCTTGAAGTAAGGTTGACAATACATACACGATAAAACTTTTCTACTGTTTTTTTAACCCATGTAAATATACAATATACTGGACAAGCTACATGAAAGATAGTTTCATGATTTCTGAAAGTAGCCTGCCTGAGTTCATTGACTTAAATTATTTGAGCAAGTCACTTATCTTCTATTGACTTTATTTTCCTCATATGCAAAATGAGGAGAGTTATATACCTACTCCATAGATTTGTTGTGAAGATTACATGAGTTAATATATGTGAGGCCTTTAAGAAATGCCTAGAATATAATAATCACATTGAACACTACAAGCATTACTTTCCCTTCCATGAATCTCTGGAAAACTACAGGATTGAGGTTTGTTTGTGTTGATCAGAAGAAAGCAGTACCTTTGAGGGTGTATCTATATGTATATATGAAGCACTTGACGTGGTGTTAAATCTTCATTTGAGTCATTAGTAAGTTTTGGTGTCATTTTTAAATTTTGTTTGTTGTATTTATAAAATAGTTTTATATTATGAGAGTGTTTTCTCTGGAAAGAAAAATATTATATATACTAAGTTTTTATATAGAAACATATCAGTGTCTTCCAGTGAAAGACTTATTCCATAAGGTGTCTTATCTGATTCATAAAAACAAATTTTATTTTAAACGACAAATCAGATGTAGGAAAAATCTAGATATTCTAATTATTTCATGAAATTTGCAGTCCTAACTATATCCGATATTTACTGAGCCACATCAGTCTTTTTTCCTCTTATAAGAAGTGAACATAGTGATATATGAAAATGTTTATTTTATTCATAAATATGCTCAACAGCATGAAATTCTGCAGTTTCTTAAAAAGAATAAACACAAGTAAATAACTAAATGTATTCCTCTAAGAAAGGATATTGGGAATCTCCTTATTTTGGGGTACAATGGTTAGCTTTTACATATTTAGAATTTCCTAAAATGTGTTTGTCTAGTTCTAATAAAGTTTAACAAACATTTTTTATATTGACTTTCAATTATTTCTACAAAAAATAAAATAATTGAGCTTATTATCAAGGTCATTTCTTCTGTCATAATATTCTATTAGAAAATAATAATGAGACTCACATCGGCTCTCCTCTAACTTCCACATGGCAACTGGCTTGATTTTACCATTTAAAACCTCTTAGTGAATACCATACACTGGGAAATAATCAAGTTCAGAAAATGATGTTTTATTGATATCTGCATATTTTTGTATTGGCATTATAAACTGTTATGTTATACAATGTCTCTTAATAAAACCTCAGTTTTGGCCATCTATATTTCATGTGACACACATAGAGCAGTGACTAGGAATATATGTATTATATATGGTCATTCCACCTTGCCTTACTGAATTGGATGATGGAATGACATGGGAGAGTTAAAGCATTAACTAATCCGCTCCAGATTTTTACACTGTTCCTTTTGGGAGAGGCAAATCTTCTATAAAATAAAAAAAAAAAAATAGATCTTTATGTTGTCATGTTTGTTATTATATTTTATGCCAGAAAAAATAAAATGGTGAATGATACAAGTAGATATACCATAGCAAATTCTTCCAAGTTGCTCATATTTTCTTAAATATTCTATAGCAAAATCTTGACAATTTCCCAAGTTTCCAAAATTATCCACATATTACAGACTTTCCCAATTTTTCTTGCTACTATTTTCATATGGCAGAAATTTTTACTATTGATTGATTGATTTGCCTTCCTTCCTTTATTTTTAAAAAGAAACTGAGCTTTATTCAGAACTTAATCTCCAGATTGTCAGAATACCCTTGCATTGGCGAAGAATATCTTTCTACTCCTGCTCACATTTGCCCACCTCTAACTTTATACCACATTTACTTTTTAATCTTCATGGAATCAGAGCTTAATTACAGCATTTTAAATACTTTTATTTTTAATTTTTTGTTTTCCACAGTGTCTCATTAAGTATGGAACAGTGTCATAGCGTGACTAATAGCCCCCATAAAATCCATGTCCTAAAACCTAGAATTTGGGAATATGCCATCTTGAATGGTAAAAAGAGACTTTGCAAATCTGGTTAATTTAAAGATCTTGAGCTGAGATTACCCTGGATTATCTTCACGGTCCAACACAATAAAAAGGATATTTTTAACAGGGAGGCAGGATGATTGGAATTAGACAAACAAGATATAAGGATAGAAGCAAATGTTCTAGAGAAGAGAAGATGCTATGGTACTGGCTTTGAAGATAGAGGAAGGGGACATGGAATACAGATAAACTCTAAAAGCTGGAAAAAGCAAAAACAAACAAATAATTATAATAATAATAATAGAAAAATCCAGATTCTCCCCTAGAGCTTCCAGAGGGAACACAGGCTTTAAGATTTATTTTAGACTTGCAGACCTCCGGAACTGTAAGATAATAAATTTTTGTAAGCCACAAATTAGTGGATAATATATTATAGCAGTGATAGGAAACTAATATAGGCACATATGTGCACTGAACACAATCTTGTTGGTTAACTGCTGTGATGGTTAATTTTATGTATCAAATTGACTAGGCTAAGGCAATGGTCCCCAAACTTTTTGGCACCAGGGATCATTTCATGGAAGACAATTTTTCCTCAGACTTCGGGGAAGGTGGTAGCTCAGGCGGTGATGCGAACATGTGATGGGGAGCGGCTATAAATATGCTCACTGGCCGGCTGCTCACCTCCTGCTGTGCACCCAGGGAGGCGCCAGGGCTTCCTAAGTTTCACAGAAGATAATTTTTCCATGGACACGGGGTGGGGGAATGGGGAGGAAGCAGAGCTCTGCGGCGGGGTCCCTAAGTTGGGGACCGCAGGCTAGGGGATGCTCAGATAGCTGGTAAAACATTATTCCTGGGTGTGTACGTGAGAATGTTTTTGGAAAAGATTAGGATTTGAATCAATAGACTGAGTAAAGAAAATACACCCTTACCAACTAGGGCAGGCATCATCCAATCTTTGAAAACCAGAACAGAAGAAAAAGGCAGAGGAAGAGCAAATCCTCCTCACCTTGAGCTGGGACATCCATCCTCTCCCGCGCTTGGACATCAGACGTCTATGATAATCCCCTTTATCTGCAGTTTTGCTTTCCAAGGTTTCAGAACGATGTCTGAAAATATTAAATGGAAAATTCCACCAATAAATAATTCGTAAGTTTTAAATGCATGCCATTCTGAGTAGCATGATGAAATCTTGTACCAGCCCACTCCATTCGGCCTGGGTTGTTAATCATCCCTTTGCGCAGCATCCCCACGCCGTGCACCCTGTTAGAGCAGGCAGTCAGTCAGGGATGAGCAAGGGAGGAGGGATCAGAGAGTCAGTCAACTGGCTCCAAGAAACAGCTCTTTAACAAACAGATCTGAGGGGAAGAAAAGAGCCATTAATTCCCAGCATTGCACAAGTGCAAGGTGACCTCTCCCCCATTTTATCACAATTATAATAAATTAACATTGTGGAAAAAACAGGGGAACTATGAGTAAGAACAGAATGAACACTGACTGCCCAGCCCTCTTTGATTTCAACAAATAAAAACAACCGTTCGGGGTTTCGGCAATTAATGCCTTCCAGCCTGCCATTCTCTTTGTCGACGGTGTACTCTCTCTTCTGCACAAGCCTTTCCTAAGCCTGTCCACTTTCACTCCATAAACTTGCCACCATCGCTTAGTATTGTACACGTCCTGAAATTCCTTTCTGCATGGTTAGCGAGGCCCTTTACTCCTGTTAGTCACTTGATAACTATCTCAGTTGCCAGATCAGTTATCGCAGTTTTGTGGGTAGTGTTGCTGTGCTTGTGTTCAAGTAATCCTTATTTTACTTAGCAATGGCCCCAAAGCAAAAGAGTGGTGATATTGACATATTGTTGTAATTGTTCTGTTTATTATTATAGTTGTTAGACTGTTACGGTCCCTAATAAAATTAAACTTTATCATAGGTATATGTGTATAAACAACTAAAATTATATACAGATTTGGTAGTATCCATGGATTCAAGAATTCACTAAGCATTTTGAAACTTGTGTCCTGCAGATAAGGTGGGACTGCTGTACACCAGCGGCCTTTCTAGTTCTCAGGCCTTTGGACTCAAACTAAATTACACCACCGGTTACTCTGGGTATCCAGCTTGCAGATAGCATATTGTGGTATTTCTCGGCTTCTACAATCATCAGGTGCCCCTAATAAATCTCTTTCTCTCTCTCTCTCTCTCTCTCACACACACACATACACACACACTATATATATATATATATATTTATATGTGAATTTCTGGAGAACTTTTACTAATAAAACTGTGCTCTCACCTCCTTTTTCTTAATTGCAGTCATGTATATTTTCTATACATTTAATATCTTCCTATTTCTTTATTTCCCCACCATGGACATCTCAAAATTTTAACTCTATGATTTCCTTTGTTTACTTACAGATAGTAGCAAGTTGATAAATGCCAAAAGTACACTGCAGGTTGTCAGCATGATGAAATCCAAGACCAAAAGTAAATTTTAGAAGTATATAAAACAGCAAAATTATTTGACTGTGTGTATTTCTTAGCTTTGACTAACATTTTTTACGGCAGGTAGCAGATGTAACATCTTTTAAAAATAGCATAATGACTAGTCATATTTTCTAATTTAGATGTGCTCTATAGAAGCAGCTCCTATCAAATTGTTGATTCATGCACTGTTGCATTTTGAAGACTGAAAATAAAATTCTGAATTTGAGAGAGTTGACATTTATTATATATAATGATATATACAATAAATTTCTGGAAATATTAATAATATTTAAAATGCTAAGAAGATAATTTATGCTGGTGGTTTTCATATATTATGTCATTTACTTCTGACCACATCAGCTGAGATAGATACTATTAGTAACTTTTAAAAAAGAAGCGACCGAATCACAGTAATTTGCCCAAAGTCAGATCCACTTAAATTTTGAATGTTATTGCTACATTGGTGAAAATTTAATTGCCACAGAAATGTTTGTGGGCCTGTTTACTGTGTTTCAGAAAGATTTTTTAATATAGCTAACCCTTAATCAAGACTAAAAGCTGTTAATTTAAAATTCTCATTTTTTAAAGTAATGGGTTCAAAGGTATTTAACTTATCTACCGAGTAATTGTCTATTTAATTATCTCTTTGATTTCTAATGATAAAGCTTGATTTCGATTTAACAAAATATATCATGTTCTTTATTGCCAGTAATTGACATTTAACAGAACGTGGTAAAGATGGAATTCACATAGCCTAAGGGAAAGGAGCGGCAAATGGATTATTCAAACAGGCTGCTTTCTAAGTAAAAATAAACACAAAACTAAATATTTTCTTTTGAGACAAGTTGTATCTAAAGCACAGTAGCTTGCTATTGTTTTATGACTGATTTATGATGACATAATTTATGATCAAAATGATATGTATATTTCTCTGAAAAGAAACACACCGGAGTGCAGTGAGGGAATCCACTCACGTGCGTCACTTTCTGCAGTCTCCTGCTCCCGCTTTGCCTGTTCCTCGACATTACCTACAGTGGCTGCCAAGCAAGTGCATTTCCATGGGGAATTTATCATCTGTTTTTGTTAATGTTTTGCCTGCTGCTTTTACTGGGTTGGCAGCCATGCTAGACACTGACTTCCAGTTATTTTTTTATGACAACTGAAAAAAAAATAGTTGTAAGCTGTCAGTTCTCATCCATCACTGTATTATCATAAACCACTTCGGCCATGGACCTCATCTAATCCATTCCCCAGCCTTCAGTCAGGATTATATTAAAAAAAAAAAAAAAGCATCGAAAGATCTATTGGATATTTAATCTGTTTCAAAAGCCCCAGGGAGAGTTTACTGCTGAGATGTTTGGCATTCCTTTGAATGCCATATGGCAATTTGGTTGTTTTCATTATTTTATGATGTTAATAAATATTTATTAGGTATACTGGCTTTTAGCCAGTGGTGATAGAAAGAGGTAGGATGAGAATAAATTACAGCTAAAAAAAAGCTAATTTGCATAATTTTGGAAACAATTAAAAGGTTATATGTGGTTTAATGTAATACAATCACGTGACAGCTTAAGAAACATATTTTGCTTTGTCATAGACAGCTGGAAAGGAAAGGCAGTTGAATCTGAGTCACCAACAGGAAACATCAAACAGTTAGCTTTAAACACTATTGGGAAAGTACAACATCATACAATTTAACCAAGATTTCAAATATGATAGATAGAATTGAGTCGCTCTATTTTAATCATTAAAATAAAAAGTACAACAAGTACCCTAGTTCTTTGGCTAATAAATCCTTATTAATATAAACATTTAAGTACATATTTGGCTCTACAAACACTGGAGTCCTGTTTTCATACTATAGTTAGGATTAGAATATTGTGATTACATATAATATTATGTAGTCAAACTACCTGTAGTAGATTGCCTAGATGGCCCCAATTCTTCAAACATCATTTCATCTACATTTTTTCTCATTTGACTTTGTTGCCCTCCCACTCAATGGGTGGAATATCCCCACTTCTTTACTTTAAGTTTAACCATATGATTTGCTGTGACCAATGGGATGTTACCAGATAGCAAAAGTGTGTATGCAATTAGGCTGTGTTTGTTGTGACTTTGATAACTTCATAAGAACACCTTCTCTGGATAGCTGCTCCCTTCTCAGCCAGGCCCACACAATGAGCACACATAGAGCCCACAAAGAAGACAAGGGAGATTTAACTTCAGAGGAAACCCACTCAGACCCATTTCTTGAAGTATAGTCATCCACCTATGTCCAGCTGACCCCTCCTAATCACAAATACATGAGCCAAATGAATTAATATGAGAAAGATTTCATAGTTTGCATTAGGAAATTGTCACAAAGGATAATTGATATACTGATTTGCAATAATTTCTGCTTATTACTTGAGTAGCTATAATCTTAATATCTGATTTGCACTTACTAAACATTTTGTCAGATGAATGAATTAATTAACTAAAACATTACCTGAAAATTCCAAGATTTCAGTGTGTTCTTCCAAAAGAAAAATTTTAAGTATGGTTTAGCAATAACCTTAGGAAAATATTAACACCATTGATTTTTATCTGTTTTCATTAAATTATTAGACAATTTATAATCATCTTTATGTTTCACAAAAATCTTATAGCCAAGATACTGTATTCAAAGTTTACTTTAAAAAATTATTTGTGTTTTTGTTGTAGTTATGTTATCAGTGTAATTAGCTGTAAGGTTTCATTGGCTCCTTTTTGTATTTGATTTTAGAATATGCTTTTTGGGTCCTGTTTAAGAAATATTTCCTTGAGTTCACATATGTTGTCCTATATTATCTTCTAGAACGTATATTGATTTGCTTTTACATATTGATCAAAAATCCTCTTGAAGTTGATTTTTGAGAAGTTTAGTTAGAGGTCAAATTTAATGTTTGATTCCAAATAGCCCCAGCACAAATTATTTAAAAGACCACATTTTCCACTGCTCAGAAATGTCACCTGCTTTAAGCAGGTGTCCTTAGACGCAAATATCTACTTTGGGATTCTCTGTGGTATTCAATTGATTTTTTTTTTTATATTTGAGCCAGTAAGACTCATGTTAATTACTGCATATTTATTAATATAATTTATTTTCATATAGGATCCATTCAGGAAATAGGATAAATTTATTAAAAAGAATTGTTAACAAGTAAAAGATGATTAACAAATAAAATGGGTGAACAGGATTCCAAAGGGTCCAGAAACAACAAATACAGAAAGCAATTGCAACTTCTAGGATAAAGGAGTGGGGGGAAAAAGAAGGCAGTGGAGAAAGATGGTTGGGTACAAGCTGACTGTTGCTGATCTTCAAGGGCTACTGCAGTGAGAACTAACCTTCTATACTATGATTCATTAGCTGCCATGTATGGAAAAGCAAAAAGAAAACAATAAAATCAAAAAAAAAAATACAAACACACAAACAGGAATGCCAGAAGCAGGGAGGGAAGCACCTTCTCCTGCTCTGGCTTTGGCAGTATTCCTTCAGCATTCAATTATCATCAAAGCCTAATATCAAGCCAGCTGGCAAAAAAGAAATATTTACAAGCTCTAGCTCCAGCATCAGAAATCAACAAAAAGATGGTGGATTTAATGCTGAGAGATAATAAATTGATAATAGATATCATCTTGCTAGCTGGTAGGGTAATTCCTCCCAACTTGTTGGCTTTTTATTTGTACAAATTTATTGGCTACATATGCAATTTTGTTATGTCAATCACTTATGCAGTGGTTGAGACAAGGCTTTTAGGGTATGCATCACCCAAATAACACACATTGTAGCCATTAACTAATTTCTCACCATCCACCCCTTCCCACCCCCAACTTACTGAAGTGTCCATTGTTTATCATTCCACTCTCTATGTCCATGTATACACACTTTTTAGCACCCATATGTGAGTGAAAACATGTGATATTTGATTTTATATGACTGGTTTGTTTCACTTAAAATAACGTCCTTCAGTTCTATCCATGTTGCTGCAAGAGGCATAATTTCACTCTTTATTATGATGAAATAGTATTTCACTGTGTAAATATACCATATTTGTTTTATTCATTACTCTGTTGACGAACACTTAGGTCGATTCCATATATTTGCTGTCATAAACAGTGTTGTGATAAACATGTGTGCAGGTATCTTTTATATATGTATTTATTTTCCAACCATTTTTATTTATTTATGTATTGTCTGTGTCTATATCTATTTCTCTGTATCTGTCTATCTGTGCTACAACAGCAAAGTTGTATAGTTGTGAAAGAGACTGTTTAACCCTTTTATTTTATGTCTGGCTACTTACACAAAGATATTAGCTGACACCTGCTTTATATACTTGTTTCAGTGTCCTGTCTACCAAGTTTATTATCTGTGTCATTTCTGATATGGTTTTGATTGATTAATTATTATTCTTATTATGAGTCAAATTGTCTTGCTTCTTTGTATACATGAAAAATGACAATTTTTGAATTGAATCTAGACATTGACACTTAAATTACTTTGGTGTTGATTATTTTTAGATTCTTGTCAATATTGTTGAGATTTGTTCTAGGAACAAAGCTTTGGAATTTACACAAGGTTATTTCTTCAAGTTTATTTCTTCAATTTCATTTTTTAATCTTTTCTCTGTGACTAGGTATCATTGAATATAGGTCCACTGAAACAAAACCTTTCAGAGTACTCTCCCTGATGCCTATGAATATGAGCTTTTCCATTTTGGCTGGTGGGAATAGGAACAATCTGTATCCCTGAGAACCCTGTATATTATTCTTATTTTTTCTGCTAATTCTTTCCCTGGCTTCAGGGAATTTCCTCACATGTGTGCACTGCTCATTACTCAGTTAAATATTCGAGTTGCACCCTCTATGGATATTTGTAGCGCTCCCTTTTAGGTTCTCTATAAAATCTAGTGCCTTTGGTCTCCTCAAACACCAAGCTCTGCTTGGCTTCCACTTCCTGCACCATAGCCTGAAAATTTCCTCCAGGAAACAAGCTGTAATGGTTGCAGGCCTCATCTTTATTAATTTCCTGCCTCTCAAAGGTCACTTTCTGTTATCTTCTATTCGTGTCTTGAGGTTTATTGTTTTATGTATTTTGTCCAGCTTCTTAGAAGTTTCAGGTAAGAGGACAAAATTAAGCCCTGTTATTTCATCTTCAGTGGTAGCAAGTAATTCTTAAAGTATATTTTTTGCTGTGTATAGAATTCTTAATTGTTAATGTCTTTCATCTGTTTCAAACAATCATTTCTTGATTTTAGACTTCCATTGATACTGTTAAGAAAGTCATGCTTTTTATGTTATCCTCTTATCTTTCTGTTAATCAGAAGTTTAATCAAGATGTATCCAGGTATGCTTTTCTTTTGCAGATCAGATTGCTTATGTTCTTGTGATTCTTAAATCTATGGTTTGATGTCAACTATTGGATTCAGAAAATACCAGCTATTATCACTTTGAATATTCTCTCTACCCTGTTACCTTTCATCTCTTTTTGTGCCTCCACTTTTTACATGTTAGATCTTCTAAAGGCTCTTATATATTTTTTATACATTTATCTATTTTTTTCTGTATATCATTTTCTGACTAGTTTAGTATGAACTTCCACTAAGATATTACTTTCGGTTATTATATTTTCATTTTTTATGATTTCACTTCAGAAATTCTCAAACTTTTCTTTTTTGTTAATATTTTATACATATTTTCAAAGCAATCCATGATGAGCCTGTTATCTGAATATCTAGTGCATTTGTTCTCTTCTTCATTTTTTATTTCTATGTATATTGTTTTGTTTCAGTATGTGTCTGTTAGTTTGTGATTCATTGTCAAATATTAAATGAAAATAATTGTGGAAATAATTTACAGTTTACAATAATATTTCTTTTCTTCAGAACAAGATACTTAATACATGTTGTGACAATGAGACCCTTGGCAGCCTTATGAATCTCTAAATCCCTTCTCAGATTAATCTTTTAAAATACTATTATGAATTATAAATTACATAGAGTTACAGAGGGAACCAATTACATTGAAATAGTTATCAACATATTAACAAAATTATAATATATTAATACATATTCTTTATTAACATATATTTATTATTTACTATAAGAAAACATAACTATGGTTCTAATAATTACTCTAAGCAAACTAATGATGAGAATAAATATTACCTAAAGATATCTCCAATAACATTGATAATATGAATACATCTGTTTTTTATTGGTGACAAAGCCTCAGGCACCGCATATAATATTTTTGTTTGTTGCCTATATTTTTAATGGAAGAAAATTTTAAATTTGAGCTAAAAGTTAGTAAAACAAATATTGTATTTTTCCTTGTATGTATTAGTTTCCCAGGTAGAGCTGCTGAAATGATATACCAAAAACAAAACAACAAAAATTTATTATCTCATAGATCTGGCAGCTAGAAGTATAAAGCAAGGATGTTGTCAGGGCTACAGTCCCTTTGAAGGAACTAGGGAAGAATCTGCCCCAGCCCCCTCTCCTAGGTTCTGGTAGCCTCAGGCATCTCATGGTTTACAGATGTCTATAAGATGTCTATAGATCTCATGGCTTAAGGATGTCTTACCTTTGTATTTCTGCTCAAATTTCCCCTTTTAACAAGGATACCAGACATATTGGATTAAGGGTTCAACCTCCTCCAGTATGACTTTATCATAACAAATTATATCTACAATTACCCTATTTCCAAATAAAGTTACATTCTGAAGTGCTAGGGGCTAGAAGTTCAACATATTGATTTTGGAGGGACACAATTCAACTCATAACTTCACTCAAGCTCATTGACACCCAGTTAAAGACTCCTTTCACAGAGAAGATGTACAGTTTCTTCCACCTGCTCTGGCAATCTGTACATATCCATTCTGTGTACTGAGTTGTTTTGAAGTCAGTCTTCAGTCTCTGTGAGAGTTGGTTTAATCTATTTTATCCCTTTCTTCTTGGATGTAAACTTTCAAAATTCCAAATCAAATCCTGGGGCATTATGAAGGCAACTTATTTCTTCTGCAATGCATTTGTACACCCCTCCTAAATCCCAGCAGCTGTAAAAAAAAAAAAAAAAAAATTCTTAGCCACTCAGCTTCTCCTGGATTTAGCAGGTACTTTTAGGAAAATGCCAAATTCCACTCTTCCCTTCCAACCTCCTGTTTGATGTTGGCCCATAAGTCTTCTTCTGCCTCATTCCCTCTTTTCAAACTTTGGTAATTTTCTATGTCAGGAGCATTTTTTTCTATTTATCCTATTTATAGAATCAGAAATCCTCTCATAGCTATAGCTGTTTTGTTAAATGTTAAATTAGAAGATACATATACACATACACAGAGAGAGAGAGAGAAAGAGAGATACAAAATCATAGCAAAAATAATTGCTTTTCATTATTTACTATGAACTTAATTTTGTAGCCAACTTTTTTGTTTTTATCTTTGAGTTCTTTGTAACTTATCCTTTATATAACTGATCATATTTTATCTTACAAAGCTTCCTCCTAGAAAATAAAGATAGAACATGTGGACAACAGATTCTGATCATATTTTCATTTTCTAAATTGATACGTTTGTACATATTTATGGGGTACATGTGATATTTTGTTACATGCATAGAATATATAATGACCAAGTCAGGGTATTTAGATTATCATTAACCTCAAATAGTTATCATTTCTATGTGCTGTGAACATTTCAAGTCCTCTCTTCTAGCAATTATATTTTTGTATGCACTTTTATTTTGCCTCCGATATTATTTTCCTCTTTTTTTTTTCTTTCTGTCCCCTTTGCCACTTTTAAATGTTTTTTTCTATTAATTTTGTTCTTGCAATTGCACATATTTTGCAATATTATTGTCAGGTAAGTATATGTATTTCATTAATGTATTTCATTAATACTTTGTATGGTTTCATCACCTTTATATTGTCATGTTGTCTACTTAAATATCAACTTTTTTCACATATTTATTAAAAAATACCATATATTTGCTCATTTGACCGTGCAAGTTTAATATATTCATTCTTTTGTTAGCAAATATGTATTGTATTAAATGGTTATTAAATACTATAATTTAAATTGTCAGTGTTGTTTTAATATATTTATAATTTAATATTTTCTAGCATAACTATATGGAATTTCTAAGACTATTATCAGAGGCCATTTTAAATAGTGATTCATTTTTTAGGCAATTGCTATAGTAGTCATTTCACATTTCAATGACCAATAGAAATGAGCTAACATCTGGAAATATATGCTGGAGGAAATATGCTTAGTTTTTTAAAAAGAAAACAAATTCTTTGCCTAAACTGGAAAGGATTTGAAAAGCTTTGTATTTTTTACACATACAAATATGTGTAAGACAACACATGAAGAAGTGGAAAATGTAAGTAGAAAATAGAGAGAAAATATATCTTTAGCTTAATCTTGGCAGGACATAGCCAGCATGATAACATAGATACATATAATGGAGAAAAAAAGCCAAGCTGAGAAAACAAAGCTCACAGCAATCAGAATATCACTGACTAGTCAGCTCATTTGAGGGACTTTTGAACACAAAGATGTCTGACATTTCAGAATCTTGATTTGTTAGAGAAGGGAATTTGAATCTGAGGTGAGGTTTGATGGTGCATTTAAAAAGATGATTTTCTGAAAAATGTATGAATACGATTAGGATTAAATTAGCTAGTTGAGGAAATACAAAGTTTCAAAACGGTGAATTTCTGTCTAGGCATTTATTCTTTTATTTATTTATTTTTATTTTTATTTAAGCATCTTACAGGGGTACAAATGTTTAGGTTTTGTATATTGCCCTTGCCCCACCCGAGTCAGAGCTTCAAGGGTGTCCATCCCCCAGACAGTGTGCACTGTCCCCGTTAGGTGTGTATATACCCTCCTTCCTCCCCTCTTCCATCTACACGACATCTGATGACGGTTATTACTGTAATATGCACTTAAGTGTTGATCAGTTCATACCAATTTGATGGTGAGTACATGTGGTGTTTATTTTTCCATTCTTGGGAGACTTCACTTAGTAGAATGGGTTCCAGCTCTCTCCAGGATAATACAAGAGGTGCTAGATCACCATTATTTTTTGTGGCTGAGTAGAACTCCATGATATACATATACCACATATTATTAATCCACTCATGTATTGATGGACATTTGGATTGTTTCTACATCTTTGCAATTGTGAATTGTGCTACTATAAACATTGAAGGGCAGATGTCTTTTATATAGAATGTCTTTTGTTCTTTTGGGTAGGTGCCCCGTAATGGGATTGTAGATCTACTTGTAGCTCTTTAAGGTATCTCCATATTTCTTTCCACAGAGGTTGTACTAGTTTGCAGTCCCACCAGCAGTGTATGAGTGTTCCTATCTCTCCACATCCATGCCAACATTTGTTGTTTTGGGACTTTTTGATAAAGGCCATTCTCACTGGAGTTAAGTGATATCTCATTGTGGTTTTG